>JASVEL010011343.1:17500-155022 GCA_032618575.1 Nicotiana noctiflora | reverse complement strand
CTTCCTTTTTAAAGCAAACATGTGGACATAAAAAAGAATGCAACTGATAGAAAAGAGGAAGATTAATGTGCAGCTGATTCTATACCAGCCGATTCAATTGTTCATCTACTTCGAAAAAACTTACTATTATGGCTATGTAAGGGGACCGGCTTCCCTCTTTTCAATCACCTCCTACCTTAAGGTAGGCCCACTGCTGAATACCCTCAATCGAAAGGTCAAGAAGATTATATAACCCCTACTGTATGAAGAGCTGCTTGGGGGATCGCACCATTTGGCCTAGGGTATACATTCAGATCTGGAGGCATACCTAATTAACGATAAGAGCAGAGATCTCCTCACTCCTTCGGACCCTCTACCTCTACTTCCCTTCCGCTCATAAACAGCCTTCCAGCAAGGAGAAAGAGATAAAGAAGAAAATTCTCAAATTCCTACAAATGGTTTGAATAAGCATTCCTTAGAGAGGGAATGTCGGATCAGACACTATTTGGCCTTCTTCAGGAGTTGTAGATAGTATCACCTTTAGCTGGTAGCTAGTAAAGCACTTATCCCCTATCAACGTATATAGTTGAGGGCAAACCGAGGTTTTACCCGTAGCTTCTGTCCATGAATCTTCTTTCGCTTGGTTACTGGACTAGAGCGAATCGTCTCTTCTACTACGGTCTAATATATGTGTCAAATATCGGATTCTCTTGCAGCGGCCACATGGCATGCCCCTAAACCTATTGATTCAATTCCTCGCAAGTCCTGTTTCTCTCCTTCACTTAAAATACAGACTATGAAGATTCTCAATTCCTTTTTTTGAAACTTCAGTAGGCTTACCCTTCTTTGGCGATAAGGCTCATCAGTAGATTGACTACGAGGCCGAAGAGTATTACTACAAGGGTTGCCACTTCTGCAAGACTGATTTGTGTTCCAGAGTTGTTATAAGGGTGGGACGGCGAGAGGAGAAAGCTACTACTACTGGGCGAGATGTTAGTGGAAAAGAATAGGGTTCGGAGGAGAGGTCACAAGCTACCATTACTACGTAATCTACTTCTACTACTACTTGAAATCGATTCTCTTTCATGACTCTCATTCTCGTTCTCTTTCCACCACTAGTTAGAAATAGACAAGAGCATTCCTTGGAATAGGCCTACGAGAGGTATTCAACAAGCGCCACTCAACTGCGCAAACTAAGCCCTCCATAGAAGTTCAAGGATGTAAAGCTACATACTACTGGAAAGAGATGGGATTTCTCCTTTCTATTTCTTGCGGGCTATTGATTTTGGGTTGAGTCTTTGCTTGCTTACTCTCACACTTCCTTCATTGAGCTACATAAGGTTTAAGGTAAGGGGCACTCCTAGCATAGATTACCATTCTAACCTGTCTTTGCTGGTAGATAGATGCGCTTAATTAGTTACCTGAATTAAAGAGGACTCTTGGATAAGCTGACTTCGCCTGGGCGTCATATTTCCTTTCATTCACTAGTTGAAGTACTTCCTCCTGTCAGATAGAAGCTTTTCAAAGGAGTTTTCACTTCCTAAATTAATGGGAATTATAGTTCGACATGCTACCTTCTCGATGTATCGATTCATGGTAGATAAGGCTAGTTTAGATCGAGAAGCCAACCTCTGGTCCGGGGCTGAAGTTTTCTCTTTCTGTCGGAAAACGAGCTTCTGGCAAAACATCGGGAGGGAGTGCTACTGCTTCCTTAATTCATCAATTCCCATCTATGAAAGGGATCCAAGTCGGTATCTTGCGTATGAATTCATGTTGTTAACAAGGATCTTAGCCCTTTTCCTTGTTGTTTTCCCGTAAAATGAAAAAAAGGAATGCCTTTAAGTGAGAGAAGAATGTAGGAACGAAGCTTCCCGGAGTCCATCTATTCATTCCAAAATCTCATCCCGTTCTCTCACCAACTTGAATAGCTTATTTTACTTCTCAACTTAAGGTTATCTAAATATCATGTCTATGACCCTCACCTCCCCGGAAAGCGCCTTCATTATGCATCAATTGTACAATAAAATATATCTCCATTGGACTATGGAAGGACAAAAAATCTTTGCTCAATGATTATTTAGTTTCTCCTGTTACCTTGTGTCAAATCTAGCGCCCATGCTCTTTCTATGAGATGGCAACTCCGTTGTACGCTATCTTTCTCTTCACACCTGGCCACCCCGGTTCCTTTCTGCTTTTTCTTTGCTACGGGATTAGCCCGTTTGGTGTCGTTTGTTACCAAAAAACACTATCCTTTCTTATTGGCATTAGGGAAAAGTTGAATTTCTTTTTTAATCACTGGGGAGTTTCACGCTCGAGACCAATCATCTATGTAAAATAGATGAGAGGGAGAGATAAAGTTCGAGAGACCTGTCTGGAATCAATCAACTAAAGCTTCACTTCAGCTACACAAGCACACGGTACTATACTAATAGAAGTCCTACCTACCAAGGAGCCACATGAAATGAATAATAAAACTTCAAACTCGCTAGAATGCAATGTAAGGGTTACGACGGATGGTACCTTAATAAGGCAATTTCTAAGATAAGACGGACGACTCGGCTGCCTTCCCCCCTAAAAATCTTTCCCGACGGTCGCTCAAGCACTTTCATGCAACAAGAAAGCAAAGCATATCCTATCTCGCACCATCCGAATAGGTTTCAAAGCAAGCAGTACGGCACAACACAGGAGTCCATTCAGTATCGTCTTTGTTTGTGAATATTAATGCGTCCTGTCTTTATGTTGTATTATTCCCAATGACTGTGACCAAACTGCATTTCGAGTGTCTTTGTAGAGAAGAGAGAAATCTTCCCTTATGATAGTCAGGGATAATTCGCTCTACAGAATAGGGAACAGGAAGGAAATTCAAAACCCCCAATAAAAAAAAGTAATCAGCCGGTGTCACCGACCAGGACTCAGATCGGATAGTGGAGTACTATTCTACCACAACGAGATAGGCATCATCAAATTGAAGGCCAAATAGAAAGAATTACCCCTAATTAAGAGTGGTTCAGCTCTGCCAACAGCTCTCCGGTCTCCCTAGGTGCTTATGTTACTTAACAAAAAAGCATGAAAAAGATAACGTAGGGTCGAAACCCTTCGTGACTGCAATCGTACGTTTTTATCTTAAGAGAAACAACATCTGAATCCGGTTTTGTCATTAGGATAGGAGGGAAATCGGCAGCTCGACGGGGAGCTTGCCCGGCGGCAATGGATGACTTGGGGAACCTTTATGTCGTAGTTCGCCTCTGAAATCCCGGTTTTTTGAAAATGAATTTATTTCATTTTCATATATCTATTTTTCATATAGATCTATGGGTACACTGATCTCCGTGTGAGATTTCTTTTGTCATTTTCCTTATAAGCTTATGCCTGGGAGGAGTTCAACGAACTCAAAGTGATGAGCCTAACAGTGACCCAAGCCAAAATAGAGAGAGTAGAAGAATGCAAAAAGGTGAAGAAGTGTTTAGCCACACTCTCTGCGGAACAGTCTTATCAAAGCGCTCTCTTTAACCAATCAAGCAAGAAAGATGGAATGAATTAAAGAAAAAGTAGCTCCGCAGCTCGCCCAGAAGAATATAGACCTGCCACTATAGATTTGTTAATCCCTGCACTTGGCCAAAGACAACCCGGCATACTAAGACTAAGATGAATCATCTTACTTATAATCGCGATCATGCCGCATCAGCTCTTTCAGTCACTACTACCTGTGTCACACCTATAGTGGCAGAGAGTTTGATAAGACTCCCAGATAAGAAATATCAATATTGAATAAGCTTCAGCTGATTCTCATTATAAATCTTTTTATAAGAAAGGAGCTATCTATAGGAAGATATTTATTTGCCAGGTCAGTCTTGTCGGAAAAAAGCTTGCTTACACCTTGCTTTATATTGAAAGAAGTCTTCCTCCTTGAGATGGTAGCCTTTCTATCATTTAGTGGATAACTTCTTGCTCAATTCCACTTAATGTGGCATGCCTTAGTCCCATAATCTTTTGCCTATACCTTCTTTCCCTTGAAATATATATAGTAAACCACTTTAAACTCGCAGTTAGTCTTGACCCAACTCTGCCCGGGGGTTGGCCTTTTAAGGCTTATTTCACTTTTTTTTCTTTTTCTCTTATTGCTAATTGGAACTCCTGCTCCGGTAACCTCCTAAACCTTATCCATTACGTCAACCCTTCTTCAACAAGGGGAAGATAGAGAAGGGAATTCCCTTTTTCAAGGCCCCTAACCTAGTCCTGGTTTGGTTCTCCAGTGGAAAGATTTTAGATACCTTCTCCTACCCTATAAAGTAAGGGAGACTGACACTATGCTTTATAGAAAGCGAAATAGTGATAAGGAGTTGCGGAAAAGTCACCGAAAAAAGGAAGCGACTTTTTCCTGGAAAAGCAGAGGGGACAGTCTTTGGCCCAGGAAAAATACAACCTGGCCTCCCCTTCCACCCAAGTGGACTATTCTCTTCTTATGGAGTCTTAGAAAAGAGAGATATCCTTGTGCAAGGCGAAAGATCGATGTCCATTAGAATTCTAGAAAATTCAAGACTTGCGTGCCTTTGGATCCCGTCTTTCTTTATTATGAATCAAGACGAAAGGTCGGATGTACTTGTTCAGGTCAGGGTCTACTTTTGGTCATTCTTCTCTCTGAAAAATAGAATATTGCTCAAAGAAGGTGACTCGTAGTCCCTTTTCGAGTATTATCTTTGCTGTGGATGATCGAGTAGGTGTGCGTATGAACGAACGGATTCCACCTCTTTATGGGCTATATACCCTGCTTGTCCCCCATACCCCTTTCAGCAAGGGTTGACGTGGTCTCCAAGAATCTTCTTCCGACCTCTGAGGTGGCCCGTCAAGTCCTCTAGCCTGGGGTAGTCAAAATAAAGGCAGGATTATCTCGTCTTTTCTTTCCCTTTTTTCTGAGAGAGATATCATCCTTCTAGTTCCTGATGAATTGAGTCCGCCATCTAATTCATAGTAATCACGAAAAGCAAACCCTATGTGTCACAAGCAGGCACCACGGGTTCTTTACTTTTTGGTGGGGTGGAGGGCGTTTGTGCATTATAGCACAGGCCGTGACTACCTTTATATATTGATTGATGTTGCATATCGCCCGCTTGTTCTATAGAAAACTAAGTGCCTATCAATTAGTTCCAAGAAAGCGGCCGGGGTCTAACTAGAATTTCATTCCAATCTCGATATTGTTGGAATTGGTCTCGAAGAAGCGATTGCCGGCGAAAGCGTAGCCCTTTAAGTTGCTTAGGGGAATCGGCCTTCTTTAGTCAAAGCTTTTTCTTGCTTAATGCTTTCCTATCTCGAGTGATTTCCCGTGATCCACCTATGAGATCGTTTGCACCGGATTTGGATTCAAGAATATTGGCCATAGAATAAAGAATGGGAAGAGAGCTAGAGACTCTCGATTCGCTGCTCTATATTTCGAGAAAGTGGAATAAGAAAGGCCATAGTACCCTAGGCCCGACAGAATAATGAAAAGAAAGAGGCCGATTGGAGAAGTTTTGTTTGAGAGGCTAAGGGACTAGACCCATCAAAAAGCAAAAAGAAAAAGCATGACTAAGAAAGGTAACCCTAGAGCAAGTTGTCAAAAGACCCCTGAAGAACTGACCCAAGCAAGGACATTCCGGTAGTTGGTCGGTCAAGACGGGCACTTTCCCTTCGATCTTTTCGACATGATCTCCCACAAAAACCAATACAAAGAAGGTGGAAATGGGGAGGAGAGGAAAATGGATTCATTCCAAGATGAGTCCTTGCCTATACCAACCATAAAGAGTTGTGAAATCGATATAAAAAAGGAGGCCAAGGGAATTTCTACTTTTTTCATTGAATAATAGAAGGGGAATAGGGATTGGACCGATAGGCTCATTTTGGACCCGAGGACCTAAGCTTTGCTAAAGCCTTGAAAAGAAGTGGACGGTTGTATTTTGGCCTAGTTGGACTGGTTCGCGTAATCGAAGAGCCCCTACCTTACTTGTTCACTGTACTAGACCTCCATATCATATGTGTAAAGAGCCCACCTCAGATATAAAAGAAGGACAGGAGTGGTTCCACTAGCCGATGCTTAAGCGTCCGCCCTTGCCTCCTCTTCCCCATAAACCTCATCTGCACCAGAAGAAGAGTAATCTTTTGCTGAATCTACATCTGTCGAAGCCTATTAATGTTAAATATTTAGTTCCATCCGGAATGAATTTCCCACCTATCTTGGGATAAGTGGTTACCGAAAGTTTGAACCTGACTTTAATGAGCAACACTTCCTCTTAGGGTCACCAAAGCAGGCTCCTTTAGCCGCTTCGATTGTTAGAGCTCACTGAACACCAACAGAATCGTAAGCTTTCTTCTCCGCCTCAGCTTGAGAGCTCCCCAAGGTAGGTAGGTTTATCCTCACTCGATCGACTCCGGCTATGGTGTGATTCCTAGCATATGTATACCACAGTAGCTATGGCAACCCCGTTCCAGCTTGCATTGTATTTGATGTTGAGGGTTTCGCTTCTGATGTAGTCAGTGAGAAGCTAAGTTCCGTTTTTAGCTTTATCAAGCCTGTGACTGCCTGAACAGACTAGTCTACGCTCAGCCAACATTCCGAACTTGTCTGGATACTGACATTTCGGTCGATGGGATAGTAGAGAGAGAAAGTAAAAGAAGTACTTTCGAAAGGAGACTCCACCTAGCTAGTGCGCTCATCACCTCAATGCTACACTTCGGCAGCTACGAACTAAGACGCTTCAGAAGAAAAGCTACATCCACTCCCTGCATTCACCCTGACAGGCTAACCCGAGCTTACCTATGGCCTTACCGCCCGAACCAGCAAGAATAATGTCTACTTATACCTTTGAGAGGTCCACTTATACTATTGATAAAGTCTGTTAATTAATAAGGCGACGGTTTTTATATAAGTACAATTCAATCTAACAAGCGGACTACCTTCGGCTACTACAAGATCTTTATAAACCAAAGAATGATCCTACTTTACGCACTTCCGCACTAAGCAGGCAAGGCGAACTACACAAGCAAGAAGGCATCGCCTGTGGCTTCCAATCCAATGACAAGCAAAAGACGAAGAAGTAACTTACTATACCTTACCTCCTTGTGCCCATAGCTTGACCTCCGCCTTTTTCTACCTACACGGATGCCTTCCCTTCCTTGCAAAGCGAACCTAGTCAACCAATGGAAGATGAAAGGAAAAAGACCTTTTTCGCGCACAAACAGACCATCTTTAGCGAAGTCCCTTCTTCCCAACCTCTCTTACAGCATCCATTTCATCAAAGAAGGACGGATCAGGCACACTGACTACTCTGATTGGGCGTGGATTGGGAAAAAGTAGCAGCTAAAGGAAAGCTAAAAGGTATGGGTGAAGAAGTAATGGAGGATCTGATATAGATTGAAAAGAGGGAAAGCTAAGCTAGCTAATGA
Organism: Nicotiana noctiflora; assembly: GCA_032618575.1. NCBI lineage: Eukaryota > Viridiplantae > Streptophyta > Magnoliopsida > Solanales > Solanaceae > Nicotiana > Nicotiana noctiflora. Next base: position 147,627 of record JASVEL010011343.1, on the reverse strand, counting down.
AGGGGTTGAGATTCGTCTCGCCCTAGTACACCAACCAGGAAGAAAGATTTAGTGGTTTTCACATTTCCACCAAACCAGAACGAGAGCCAATCGGGTCGATCGGAATGTCCTTATTTCACTGCGCCATAACATTCTCAAGTTAGAGTCTGACTATCTCTACTCTAAGTAGAACCCGAGAAATCACACGCTAAGCAGATCTTTACCAAAGCCATATCTCCATAAGCATCCAAAGCTGCCTACTCATTGGTAGTGAGAAAGTAACAACATAGATATGTTTACAAAGCCAAGAGCCACTCATCTAAGCCAGCGGATTTGAATTCTACTAAGCCGGTGGTCAAAGCTAGAACACAACGACTGTGTAAATCTTTGGTCTATATATCATTTGCCATGTTGGGCTGACTCTTTTTTTTAGGCAAGAGGACCCATACTGATATTGACTGACCGGCTATAAGTAGGCCATTTGCTATTACTATAGGGGCTACTTGCCTTTATACGGCATGGCTTCACTATCGCTCGTAATGGTCGACAGTATTTCTGCCATACCTGAATTCCAATTATTTAGAGCTAGAAGCTTCGCCAGAAGATAGAAAGATAAGGTTGCTCTGCTTCGTTGACAAGGCTCGTTCCGTACTTTACTTACGAGATCGTGTAGTAATTACCCTATCTCTAAAGGGGCTTATGCACTCCACTCGCTGTCTACGAAACGAGCGTTAGAGTGAGCAAGTGAAGCCCTCAATTTAGTGGCTTCCCTCACCCTCCTCTTTCATTTCCGCTTAAGCTTCCCCGGTTTGTGGGATTAATTGATTGGATACCCGAGAACCATAATCTTTCCTAAGAACGTCTTCTACGACGATAGGCATAAAGGCATGATTAGTTCCACAAATCTCACTGCAATGACCATAGTAAACTCCTTCTCGTTGTACCGAAATAGAGGTCTTATTTAACCGACCAGGTACAGCATCACATTTCATACCCAAGGAAGGTACAACCCAACTATGAGGTACATCAGTAGATGTTACAATAAAATGTATATAACGTTTTGCTGGTACACCCACTCTATTGTCGACTTCTAATAAACGTGATTGACCCAATTCTGGATCATCTTCTGGAATCGTATAACTGTCAAAAGTAAGTGACTATTCATCAGAACTGTTATAGTACGAATACTCATAAGGTAGGGTCGACACCCGCCTCCCCCGAAACTATACTTACAAGTTTCCCCGCAAAAAGCTCTACATGCCTACTCTTAGAAAGAACACTATTTTTCTTTAGTTAAGTAGTTCTCCCGACCGTAAGACCCTTTATTAGTAAGGTTAATCGAATGCCGGGGAAAGTTTATTGGCAAGAGGGAACCATTTCTCACCCAGCCCTACCTACCCTATGTATTCGAGGGAGAGGCTGGAACCGAAAAAGACCAGGTTCCACACATATGAGACAGGCAGAAGGTATGGGACGAGCAGTTTCTTGAAGAGCGAATTCGATCCTATAGTCGTCTTCTTTGTTCGAAAAATGCACAGTGGAAAGGGATGCTAGTCGGCTCGGCGAAGTTGTAGCCCAAAAAAGAAGATCCAGAGTGATTCCTCACCTATACTGTCAGGGGCCCAGTGGAATGCTCAAGTATAGAATCCATGTGCTCATGTAAACGGCCGGGGCCGGCCGGCCCGTATATCAAAAAGGATCGAGCCATAGGCCTGACCGGATATCATTTGTCCACAAACAAAACAGAAACAAAGTTGGTTTTTAGTAGTAGTTCATGAGACCTCGAATTCCCACGTTTCAGCGTGCATTATGTCAACAGGCCCCACCACCAACTCTAGCTGAGAAGTTGAGTCACCCTTATTTATTTTCTTTCAGAAATAGAATAGAATAAAGAAGGAGATAGTCTATGTCCTGTATCGATCATAGGATCACTCTATGAATAGTTCAATTCTCTGTGACATCCCACTATTCACAACATCCCTTGCTTCTCGCAAGAACGGCTCCTCGGTGGAGTAGTAGAAGCGCTGGCCCGCTTCGGTCAACTTGCTTGTGCCTGCTATTACCTACTGTAAGACCTCCGTCCCTGAAGTGAAGAAAGAGGAGCAGGAACAAGAGGTTGTCCTCTCCCGGCCCAGTAGTTCTACAACTACTACCGTGGTTGTTGCCAACGGGGATCCCCCATTTCGAAAGGTTACTATGCTGGCCGTTAGCTCCAAAGTTGTATACCACTGCTATGGCGCCGATAGATTCACTACTTCAGCACCGTTATCGGACATTGTAGGCTGAGCATCTGTTTCTCGTATATCATTACACATGAAGAGGGATGTGTACCTCCAGCAACAGCAAGAATGGAACCATAGGCTCCTATGTTGGGAGCATTTCGGGGTATAGGTCTAACCACCTCAACTCCCCATTTCTGGCATGCTATAGTTATTAAAGTGTCACGCCCCAAATCGAGGGACATGACCGGCGCCTGACCGGGTTGCCCCAGTCAAGCGGACCTGGGTGCTTTTCATTCCCACGCGTTACCCCTGTGATGATTGCTTCTCATTAACCAAATATATTACTAATCATAATTGATTTCATATTAAACAAATAAAACGATACGAGTGATTCATTAACAAGATTTCAATTTTTACAACGCCCGACATAACACAATATATATACATAAGACTGGAGTCCCACAGTTTACATGTCTACCGAGCCTCTAGGATACAAAAGGGAAATACAATACTTGCCGGTAACAAGGCTCCGGCTATACCTTACAAAACCAAAATGGAATTCAAACAGAGGTGGCATGAACCACACAAGGCCCCAAGGAAGAAAGGGGCTCACCAAAACGGGCAGTGGAAGGAGAAGGATACTACTGCCGATGAGCTGAAGTGCCTGCTAAAGATCCACCTACAATCATAACACGAATGTAGCGCCCCCGGCAAAAGGGACGTCAGTACACTTGAATTGTACTGGTATGTATGGACAAACTTTGTCCCAAGTAAACTCAAGCCATTAAATTACATCAACAATTAATTAAGCCAGCCAACCATGTTTCCGCATTTTCCTCATTTCAAATAATTCTCACACCAAGCACTTTATACGATCACCCAATTTAACAATAACCAATCAATCACGTAAAGCACAAGTAGTCAAACAAAGGGGCAATCAGTGCCCCACAGGTTGCAAACTCTCCTGCTGTCTCCTTTCACAATTTCACATTATTGATTTATGTATCAATTTTCAATAGCGATTTCGATCGCTTTCCATCCTTATTGCCCCCGACCACCCTTATTACCTCGGCCACCCTTATCACCCCAACCCACACCTTATTTCACCACGTCGCGGCGCGCGACACGACCCCGCCTTACAGTTGAAAACACAACAATTTCAAACAGCAGATAAGGTACTACACACAATTTCAACAAGTTCAAATAAGCAACTTGCACATTGTTTCATGTTCTCAATTACTCCTCAAGCCAATATCACAACCAAGTTACAATGTTTCCACATTCAAGAATATTCACACATGTATATTCAGCAATTTTCCATAATTCAAGTGTTTCATTTCTTTCCACAATAAACCAATTCTCAAGTGTTTCGATTTCTTTTCCACAAGGTGCCATATAGGCCATCATAATCATTATCCACAAATTCTTTACCCAATTCAACTCTCATTTACCTTTCGGCTCATATTTCATACCACAACACTCATAGTTCAACAACAACTTTGAATATCCAACAACAACATCAAATAATCACATACGATTTCTCAAATCAACACATGCCAAACAATTTTACACATAAGGGCGATTTCACAAGAATCAAAATTAGCCATACATACCTGGTGATGAGTTTTCTTCCATTAACTTCCTACTTTATGCTTACCCAAGCTATCTTACTCTTGCCAACCTTGTTCTTGAAGACTCTTACTTCTACTCACTTCTTTTTACTAGAAATCAAGTTCAATAATCATGCATGAGTGTAAAAATTCTATTTTTAAAAGCTATTATATGCAAACCTCTCTTTACCCAATTAAAACTGAAAATCAAAGAAAATAGTTAGGGTTTTTACCTTGAAAATATTGGGAAGTTGAATCCTTGCCCTAGGATCCCTTGGAATTAAAATGATTGGAACAATCCTTGAAGATGCAAGATTTCTCTCTCTAAAAACCCTCTCTTCTCTCTCTAATTTTTGGTGAGATGATATGATAAAATGAAGAAGAGGTGTGTTATATTAAAGAAGAGATCGGGTCAAAATGTTACAAAAACTGGGCCGGGGTCAATTATGCGGTCACTATGCGACCGCAGAACACACATGCGGTCCGCAAAGTGACCGCAAAATGGCCTCAAAAATTACAAGTTTCTGTTAAGGAATGCGGCCGGAATGCGGTCCGCATGTTTGATCTGCGGTCGCAAAATGCACCGCAGATTTGACATGCGATCGCATATCGACCGCACATTTGACGGATTTTGAGAAACTCTCTGGAACGATTTGCGGTCGGAATGCGGTCCGCATGTTGATTCTGCGGTCGCATTCTTGACCGCATATTTGACACTTTTTCGGAAAAATTATTTCTCTACATTTTTGAAACTTAAATCATTACCAAGGGTCCGAACCGCGGCTCGCTTCTACGCATTCCTAACACATTATTCGGACCATGACACCACATCTACTAGGTTTTATGCACAAAAATTTTTACGGGGCCTTACATAAAGTCTCTCGACGGCGGGAATGGGAGATTACTGGTAAGCCATATGCTTTGCTAACCATATTTAACTTAAAGCATTTCGTTGCACTTTAATCACCCTCGTGAAGAGGCGCACTCCGATACCATTGATGTCCAATAGCTTTTATAGAAGTGGCTGGATCTAGTACTACCTCGTCCATTGAGTATAACCGAGCAAATGATGGTATAGCAATGAACATAAGGATGATACTAGGAAATATGATCCGAACAATCTCAATAGTAGTTCCATGAACAATCCTTTGCGGGAATGGATTTTTTTATAGTGGAAATGCCATAAAGCGCGACCCAAGATCCATGATACGAAAACCAAAATCAATATAACGAAGAAAAAGACATCATGATGTAAGTCTATTATTCCTTTCATTATAGGTGTTGCTGCGTCTTGAGATCCTAATTGCCATGGTTCCGCTGCATCACAAGGAGCAATTGTGAGGAATATCCATTCTAGAACAATCATTTGGTTTGGTTCATTCTTTGACTGCTCTGCTCCCCCCAAAAAAAGATAGACTTCATTTCTTCCACCTCCCCTATATCAGTAGTGAATATGTATAGAGCACTTTAGTTGGTTGTTGACCAACGGAAAGCAATGGAGAAAAATGAAGAATTTACGCAATTTCTTTTCGAAGAAAGAGATCATAGTGATTGATGGCTCTTTCAATCCGCCAAAATGGAACGCTTTGGTGTGTACCAAAATGGAGAATTTGGGTCAGATTTATAAGCTTAAGACCACTGAACAATCTTGGTTGACGAACATAGTTTTTACGCTGCTAATGTTGCGGCTTGACGAGCATTTGACAAACTCACACTGATGAGTTGGTATTTTACCAACTCATCTTATCTTTAAATCAATACTTTTGCTATGTTTGAGCAATAAAATCATGTATTTTATGCCATTTACTTCTATTTTACAGGTTGTATGTGATTTAGAAGTAATAGTGAATGAAACCAAGTGAAAACAAGTCAAAAGGAGCCAAAAAGAGAGAAAATCTGGGCAGTGGCCTCAGTGGTCGCAAATGAGACAAGGCCTTTGCAATTGTGAAGTCAGCTGAAAAAGATAAGCATCGCAAATGCGAAGATCAATTTCGCAAATGCGAAGTCAACAGGAAAAGTCAATCATCGCAAATGCGAAGTCAACTGAAGCAGTCAACATTCGCAAATGCGAAGAGGACTTCGCAAATGTGAACCTGGGCAAGCTGGGCATAGTTCGCAATTGCGATCATATGTTTGCAATTGCAAAGATCGAGCTTCAGTTCTGGGTAATATTGGAATTTCACAAATCTTGACCCCAAATCATTTTTATACTCGTCCAAACTGACATTGTAAATATCTTTGGCTTATTTTCAGTCTTCGTGGACTAGAGAGAACAAGTTTGGAGGCTAGGGTTTTGCACACACACTTTGGTCTTGAAGATTAAAGCTTGTGGTTAAGGATTTCTTACCCATTTATGTTTATTTCTTCATTTCCTTGCTTTGTATTGTATATCTATGTGTGTAGTATTTATTTCCACCACTTGAATCTTGTTTATGGGAATATTCATATTTAAAGTGTGGATCAAATACCTAGTTGTGCTTATGTATTGAATGATTTTTATTTATTTATGAAGTGAGTTATTGTTATTTTAATTATTCTTGTTCTTTAATGTTTCCAAAGGGATTAGATAACCCTATGACTCGCCCATTAACTCCAAATTAACTTTGGGAAAGATAATTTGGGGTTGGGAAAGATTAATTAACAGGAACTTGTGGCGTTAACCCTCATTTTATAGATTCAACCTAGGGAAAGGATTGAACTACTTGTAGCCTATCGGGTGTGCTTAATCTTCTAATTGTGATTAGGGATAATTCAATAAGGAAGTCTTGTTAGTCTTCGGAAGAAGCTAATTAAGAATTATTATTCGTGGCTAATTAACATAAACTCACTCATATTTGTAAAATCGTGAAATACATTGGATCGTTACTTGAGTGTAATTCCCGATGCATTCATACTTGTAGCCATTGATCATTTTATTTGCTTTCTAGTTTAGTTTACATTTTTGCATTTAGATAAAAACATTTTCAAACCCAAATTCTTAGTGATTGGCATTGCGCGACTAGCGATAATTTTCTTACATTCCTAATCGCCTACACATTGTTCTCTGTGGGATTCGATCCCGACTCATAGTTGGGTTGATTATATTGTGTACGACCGTGTCTATTGCTTTTTAGTGGTAGAATTGGACGTCACCAAAAATGGCGCCATTACCGGGGAACAATTTGGCGTAATTAAGGTTGTTTGAGAAGTAAGCAAAAGTGCTTTGGTCCAAACTTGTGAATATTTGTGCAATTACTTTTTCTTACCTTGGGTCTATTTTTATTGTTTGTTTCTTGTCTATTTTCATATCTTTGAAAAAATGGCATCATATAATGAAAATTGGTCGGATGGTAGTTGTTCATACTTTGATGATCCTTGTCCTTATTGTGGAGGACCACACTCGAGGCAAAATTGCTTAAATTCTCCCGGGGGTGGATTGTGTGCACAATTCCAAACCCACGAGTGGAGTATTTGTGATATGTGTGGTTTCCAAAATGGTCATTGGGATGATAGTGCTTATTTGTTATTCCCTTCCCCAAGCCCCCACTATGATGATTCTACTTGTTTTGGTAAGAATTATAGCGCTATGGAATTGGAAGAAGTTGAGCATAGCCAAAGTGGAGAGTTCAAGCTCATGTTGGAGTGTCTACATGAAGAAGGAAATAAGGAGCAAAGTGCCTTGGAACATCTCTTGGAGACTAGTCTCCAAAATGATTTTGCACTTCAAGGATTGCCGTCACAAATGGATGAACATCCGCCAACCAACTCAATGAATATTGGTGATACCGAGAAAAATATGGAATTGGGCTAAAGAAAAGAATACAAGGAAAATACAAAGAAAAGAAAATTGGGCTAAATGCCAGCCCATTTGTACATTGGCCCAAACCAATTACAAAGATCCGGTCCAGGTCTTCGAGTAACAGCAATCCCAGCCGTTCATCTCTCCAAATCCAACGGCTCGGGATTTATCCGAAGTTCATTAAATTATTATGTTTTTTATCAAATCTGGACCATCCAAGCCTTACAATCTAACGGACAAAAGCACACCCCTACTTAACTTTGAACGACATTGTTTTAATGTAAACTGTAGACACGTAATTTTTGACCCAACCCCAAATTTAACCCATTTTAGCGTAGAATATTTAATTTTAGGTGTCATATAGTTATTTACACTAATTTTAACTCTTTTACATTATTTTTATCATAAAATTGAAAAAATACAAAAATAGTTTCATATTATATATATATATATATATATATATATATATATATATATATATATATATATATATATATATCTAGTTAATTAAATTAATTTTTTTTTCCATTACGTAATATATTTATCTTATATTAAAAGTAATTTAATTAAGGTTTGGATATTTGTTTTTAACCCAATGTTATGGCCCAAATACCCTATGCATGCCCACAAATCAGATTTTTTGAACCCTAACCCACAACCCTTTCTTCATGACAATAAGAACATAATAGGGATAACACACAAAAAACCCTAGAGTCTCTAGCAGAAAACTAAGAGCTGCCGCCGCCGCCCACCCCACCTGCTCCTGCCGCCGCCGAGCTAACAGAGGAGAGCCAGCCGCTAGACCTCCCGCTACCTTCCACCTGAAGCAACCGAACCGACTTCCCCTTCTTCTTCACTTCATACCAAACGACCACCCAAACAGAGAGAGAGAGCCGCCAGCCCCTCCTATCTACTTCACCGTCCACAAACATCAATTGAGCACCCGTTCTCCTCCAGCCCCATCGCTCAGCCACGCCACCATTCTCGCCGCTAGTCACTCTTCAACCAACGGGCGCCTCTGCTCCTTGGAATCCTGTAGCTGCCGCCTGCAGCTCAGTCCAAACGACCCCCTTCTTCTCCTTTAACACACAGCCACGCCGGATACCACACCAATACCAGCCGGTCCATCTTCTCAAAACCAGCCACCACCCCTGTTGCATTTACACCAAAAACTCCAAGAACTCACAACGACCAGACCACATCCCAGCGGCCTTACTTCAACTGCGATGAGCACACACACATACGGACATAGCTAAGGAGAATGATAAACCAATGTCCTCACCATAAGGACCAACTGAAAACAACTTAAACAATAGTATAAAAATCCAATTCAAATCAACGATCAGCTCTTTGAGCTTCGGTGTTGTCCGAGCCGAGTGGAGTTCGAGTTCGTCGGCGAGATTTGAGGTTTTCCGGCAAGGTTCGGATCTGAGGTTCTGTTCAGGGGGTCTTATTGCTTGTAAGTTTCAAAGCCGCACGGACATTTGAGCTTCAAATTTTATTGAAGGTCTATCTCATTCTCCCTCTGTTAATGTGCTAATTGCGTGTTATTTTGGTTGAATCTCTTGTGATTGATTTATAGTTAGCTTTTCTTTAATTGAATGAATTCCATAGGCTGAATACATTGGGGATATAAATTGATAAAATAACATGTGTTGTACAGTGAGCAATTTGAGAGTTACACTTTAATTTAAGGTGAAGTAATTTGGAATGGGAATTAACTTCACGTTCTTGTTTTATCAAATGTGTCATTGGCTTAGATACTTAATTTGAAAGAGAGAGTAGAGCATGAATATATTGTTTAAGTTTATTTTATTACATCACTAGCTAGGAATATGCTTTATGCCGACAATATTTGGGTAGGCAAGCTTTTGGATTTTGCTTTTGATTTTGAGGCGAGAGGTTGTCCCTTAGTTAAATTTATCCGGGGAATGCCCTGTGAAGTTTGTATATATTATTATACGGGGTATGCCTCGAAAAACTATGTAAATATTTTGGAGGCCTTGGCGAGCATGGTGGATAAGTCGTAGTATAGGTTAGCTTAGGATTTTTCTTTTCCTTTTCACTTTCTTTTATTTAGGTGGGGACGACCTCGAGCCTCTTGTGTGCTTATTCTATTTTGTTTGTGTTTACCTCAATTTGAATGTTCTAAAAGCCGATTTGATCAAGTGCGCAACCGTACTTCACGGGACTTGGGGAATGCCTAACACCTTCTCCCCGAGCCAAATGAACCCCCTTACCCGAATCTCTGGTGCGGACTTATGTTTTGGAGTCCAAAGTGTTTTAAAAGGAAAATCATTTTAAAAACGGTGACCTGGCACACCGAAACCAATGTCAGGTGGCGACTCTGAGTTAATCCTTTTGAAACACAATTTTTGTCACTTTCAAAATAGAAAAACCCTTTTCAAGATTTTTACTAAAATTCGTTTATTTATTTAAGAGGGTTTAGTGGAAAGGTTTTGGTTTGTTTGGTAAAAAAAGGGGTGTGACATCTCTAGCGACTCTGCTGGGGAATTTGCGGGTTCGAGCTAGTACTTGATTTTGGTGGCTTTTAGAATATTTGATTGAGGTTTTTGTGCTTTTTCATTAGCTTTATTTGATTTTTATTATGTTTTTATATTTTGTTATTTGCTAGTTGCTTATTTGTTTACAGTTTTTGCTTTATGTGTTTACTGCTTTATAACTGTCATCATATGCATTACCCGGTCAATTCTTTCTGAAACAAGTCTCGGAGCATTTTCAGGACCCTCCTGGATAATGGTATTTAATTTCAGAATTTTTAGGACCCTCCTGGATAATGGGATTTATTTTTAAGTTTTCGGGACCCTCCTGGATAATGGGATTTAATTTTAAGTTTTCGGGACCCTCCTGGATAATGGGATTTAATTTTAAGTTTTCGGGACCCTCTTGGATAATGGGATTTAATTTTAAGTTTTCAGGACCCTCCTGGATAATGGGATTTATTTTTAAGTTTTCGGGACCCTCCTGGATAATGGGATTTAATTTTAAGTTTTCGGGACCCTCCTGGATAATGGGATTTAATTTTAAGTTTTCAGGGACCCTCCTGGATAATGGGATTTAATTTTAAGTTTTCAGCACCCTCCTGGATAATGGGATTTAATTTTAAGTTTTCAGCACCCTTCTTTTTAATGGGATTTAATTTTAAGTTTTCAGGACCCTCCTGGATAATGGGATTTAGTTTTAAGTTTTCAGGACCCTCCTGGATAATGGGATTTAATTTTAAGTTTTCAGGACCCTCCTAGATAATGGGATTTAGTTTTAAGTTTCAGGACCCTCCTGGATAATGGGATTTAGTTTTAAGTTTTCGGGACCCTCCTGGATAATGGGATTTAATTTTAGAATTTTCAGGACCCTCCTGGATAATGGGATTTAGTTTTAGAATTTTCAGGACCCTCTTGGATAATGGGATTTAATTTTAAGTTTTCAGGACCCTCCTGGATAATGGGATTTAATTTTAAATTTTCAGGACCCTCCTGGATAATGGGATTTAATTTTAAGTTTTCAGGACCCTCCTGGATAATGGGATTTAATTTTAAGTTTTCGGGACCCTCCTGAATAATGCGATTTAATTTTAAGTTTTCAGGACCCTCCTGGATAATGGGATTTAATTTTAAGTTTTCGGGACCCTCCTGGATAATGGGATTTAATTTTAAGTTTTCAGGACCCTCCTGGATAATGGGATTTAATTTTAAGTTTTCAGGAACCTCCTAGATTATTGGATTTAATTTTAATTTTTCAGGACCCTCCTAGATAATAGGATTTAATTTTTTAAGTTTTCAGGACCCTCCTGGATAATGGAACTTAATTTTTGAATTTTCAGGACCCTCCTGAATAATGAGATTTAGTTTTTGAATTTTCAAGACCCTCCTGGATAATGGGATTTAATTTTAAGTTTTCAGGATCCTCCTGGATAATGGGATTTAGTTTTATGTTTTCAGGACCCTCCTGGATAATGAGATTTAATTTTAAGTTTTCAGGATCCTCCAGGATAATGGGATTTAATTTTAAGTTTTCAGGACCCTCCTGGATAATGGGATTTAATTTTAAGTTTTCAGGACACTCCTCGATAATGGGATTTAATTTTAGAATTTTCAGGACCCTCCTGGATAATGGGATTTAATTTTAAGTTTTCGGGACCCTCTTGGATAATGGGATTTAATTTTAAGTTTTCAGGACCCTCCTGGATAATAGGATTTAATTTTAAGTTTTCAGGACCCTCCTTGGATAATGGGATTTAATTTTAAGTTTTCAGGAACCTCCTGGATAATGGGATTTAATTTTAAGTTTTCAGCACCCTCCTGGATAATGGGATTTACTTTTAAGTTTTCAGGACCCTCCTGGATAATGGGATTTAATTTTAAGTTTTTAGGACCCTCCTGGATAATGGGATTTAATTTTAAGTTTTCAGGACCCTCCTGGATTATGGGATTTAATTTTTGAATTTTTAGGACCCTCCTTGATAATGGGATTTAGTTTTTGAATTTTGAGGACCCTCCTGGATAATGGGATTTAATTTTAAGTTTTCAGGACCCTCCTGGATAATGGGATTTAGTTTTAAGTTTTCAGGACCCTCCTGGATAATGGGATTTAATTTTAGAATTTTCAGGACCCTCCTGGATAATGGGATTTAATTTTAAGTTTTCAGGACCCTCCTGGATAATGGGATTTAATTTTAAGTTTTCGGGACCCTCCTGGATAATGGGATTTAATTTTAAGTTTTCAGGACCCTCCTGGATAATGGGATTTAATTTTAAGTTTTCAGGACCCTCCTGGATAATGGGATTTAATTTTAAGTTTTCAGGACCCTCCTGGATAATAGGATTTAATTTTAAGTTTTCGGGACCCTCCTGGATAATGGGATTTAATTTTAAGTTTTCAGGACCCTCCTGGATAATGGGATTTAATTTTAAGTTTTCAGGACCCTCCTGGATAATGGGATTTAATTTTAAGTTTTCAGGACCCTCCTGGATAATGGGATTTAATTTTAAGTTTTCAGGACCCTCCTGGATAATGGGATTTAATTTTAAGTTTTCAGCACCCTCCTGGATAATGGGATTTAATTTTAAGTTTTCAGGACCCTCCTGGATAATGGGATTTAATTTTAAGTTTTTAGGACCCTCCTGGATAATGGGATTTAATTTTAAGTTTTCAGGACCCTCCTGGATAATGGGATTTAATTTTAAGTTTTAAGGACCCTCCTGGATAATGGGATTTAGTTTTAAGTTTTCAGGACCCTCCTGGATAATGGGATTTAATTTTAGAATTTTCAGGACCCTCCTGGATAATGGGATTTAATTTTAGAATTTTCAGGACCTTCCTGGATAATGGGATTTAGTTTTAGAATTTTCGGGACCCTCCTGGATAATGGGATTTAATTTTAAGTTTTCAGGACCCTCCTGGATAATGGGATTTAATTTTAAGTTTTCAGGACACTCCTCGATAATGGGATTTAATTTTAGAATTTTCAGGACCCTCCTGGATAATGGGATTTAATTTTAAGTTTTCGGGACCCTCTTGGATAATGGGATTTAATTTTAAGTTTTCAGGACCCTCCTGGATAATAGGATTTAATTTTAAGTTTTCAGGACCCTCTTGGATAATGGGATTTAATTTTATGTTTTCAGGAACCTCCTAGATTATTGGATTTAATTTTAATTTTTCAGGACCCTCCTAGATAATAGGATTTAATTTTTTAAGTTTTCAGGACCCTCCTGGATAATGGAACTTAATTTTTGAATTTTCAGGACCCTCCTGGATAATGGGATTTAATTTTAAGTTTTCAGGGACCCTCCTGGATAATGGGATTTAATTTTAAGTTTTCAGGACCCTCCTGGATAATGGGATTTAATTTTAAGTTTTTAGGACCCTCCTGAATAATGGGATTTAATTTTAAGTTTTCAGGACCCTCTTGGATAATGGGATTTAATTTTAAGTTTTCAGGACCCTCCTGGATAATGGGATTTAATTTTAAGTTTTCAGGACCCTCTTGGATAATGGGATTTAATTTTAAGTTTTCAGGAACCTCCTAGATTATTGGATTTAATTTTAATTTTTCAGGAACCTCCTAGATAATAGGATTTAATTTTTTAAGTTTTCAGGACCCTCCTGGATAATGGAACTTAATTTTTGAATTTTCAGGGACCCTCCTGGATAATGGGATTTAATTTTAAGTTTTCAGCACCCTCCTGGATAATGGGATTTACTTTTAAGTTTTCAGGACCCTCCTGGATAATGGGATTTAATTTTAAGTTTTTAGGACCCTCCTGGATAATGGGATTTAATTTTAAGTTTTCAGGACCCTCCTGGATTATGGGATTTAATTTTTGAATTTTTAGGACCCTCCTTGATAATGGGATTTAGTTTTTGAATTTTGAGGACCCTCCTGGATAATGGGATTTAATTTTAAGTTTTCAGGACCCTCCTGGATAATGGGATTTAGTTTTAAGTTTTCGGGACCCTCCTGGATAATGGGATTTAATTTTAAGTTTTCAGGACCCTCCTGGATAATGGGATTTAATTTTATGTTTTCAGGACCCTCCTGGATAATGGGATTTATTTTTAAGTTTTCGGGACCCTCCTGGATAATGGGATTTAATTTTAAGTTTTCAGGACCCTCCTGGATAATGGGATTTAATTTTAAGTTTTCAGGACCCTCCTGGATAATGGGATTTAATTTTAAGTTTTCAGGACCCTCCTGGATAATAGGATTTAATTTTAAGTTTTCGGGACCCTCCTGGATAATGGGATTTAATTTTAAGTTTTCAGGACCCTCCTGGATAATGGGATTTAATTTTAAGTTTTCAGGACCCTCCTGGATAATGGGATTTAATTTTAAGTTTTCAGGACCCTCCTGGATAATGGGATTTAATTTTAAGTTTTCAGCACCCTCCTGGATAATGGGATTTAATTTTAAGTTTTCAGCACCCTCCTGGATAATGGGATTTAATTTTAAGTTTTCAGCACCCTCCTGGATAATGGGATTTAATTTTAAGTTTTCAGGACCCTCCTGGATAATGGGATTTAATTTTAAGTTTTTAGGACCCTCCTGGATAATGGGATTTAATTTTAAGTTTTCAGGACCCTCCTGGATAATGGGATTTAATTTTAAGTTTTAAGGACCCTCCTGGATAATGGGATTTAGTTTTAAGTTTTCAGGACCCTCCTGGATAATGGGATTTAATTTTAGAATTTTCAGGACCCTCCTGGATAATGGGATTTAATTTTAAGTTTTCAGGACCCTCCTGGATAATGGGATTTAATTTTAGAATTTTCAGGACCCTCCTGGATAATGGGATTTAATTTTAAGTTTTCAGGACCCTCCTGGATAATGGGATTTAATTTTAAGTTTTCAGGACCCTCCTGGATAATGGGATTTAATTTTAAGTTTTCAGGACCCTCCTGGATAATGGGATTTAATTTTAAGTTTTCAGGACCCTCTTGGATAATGGGATTTAATTTTAAGTTTTCAGGGACCCTCCTGGATAATGGGATTTAATTTTAAGTTTTCAGGACCCTCTTAGATAATGGGATTTAATTTTATGTTTTCAGGAACCTCCTAGATTATTGGATTTAATTTTAATTTTTCAGGACCCTCCTAGATAATAGGATTTAATTTTTTAAGTTTTCAGGACCCTCCTGGATAATGGAACTTAATTTTTGAATTTTCAGGACCCTCCTGGATAATGGGATTTAATTTTAAGTTTTCAGGACCCTCCTGGATAATGGGATTTAATTTTAAGTTTTCGGGACCCTCCTGGATAATGGGATTTAATTTTAAGTTTTTAGGACCCTCCTGAATAATGGGATTTAATTTTAAGTTTTCAGGACCCTCTTGGATAATGGGATTTAATTTTAAGTTTTCAGGACCCTCCTGGATAATGGGATTTAATTTTAAGTTTTCAGGACCCTCTTGGATAATGGGATTTAATTTTAAGTTTTCAGGAACCTCCTAGATTATTGGATTTAATTTTAATTTTTCAGGACCCTCCTAGATAATAGGATTTAATTTTTTAAGTTTTCAGGACCCTCCTGGATAATGGAACTTAATTTTTGAATTTTCAGGACCCTCCTGGATAATGGGATTTAATTTTAAGTTTTCAGGACCCTCCTGGATAATGGGATTTAATTTTAAGTTTTCGGGACCCTCCTGGATAATGGGATTTAATTTTAAGTTTTTAGGACCCTCCTGGATAATGGGATTTAATTTTAAGTTTTCAGGGACCCTCCTGGATTATGGGATTTAATTTTTGAATTTTTAGGACCCTCCTTGATAATGGGATTTAGTTTTTGAATTTTGAGGACCCTCCTGGATAATGGGATTTAATTTTAAGTTTTCAGGACCCTCCTGGATAATGGGATTTAGTTTTAAGTTTTCAGGACCCTCCTGGATAATGGGATTTAATTTTAGAATTTTCAGGACCCTCCTGGATAATGGGATTTAATTTTATGTTTTCAGGACCCTCCTGGATAATGGGATTTATTTTTAAGTTTTCGGGACCCTCCTGGATAATGGGATTTAATTTTAAGTTTTCGGGACCCTCCTGGATAATGGGATTTAATTTTAAGTTTTCAGGACCCTCTTGGATAATGGGATTTAATTTTAAGTTTTCAGGACCCTCCTGGATAATGGGATTTAATTTTATGTTTTCAGGACCCTCCTGGATAATGGGATTTAATTTTAAGTTTTCAGGATCCTCCTGGATAATGGGATTTAATTTTAAGTTTTCGGGACCCTCCTGGATAATGGGATTTAATTTTAAGTTTTCAGGACCCTCCTGGATAATGGGATTTAATTTTAAGTTTTCAGGACCCTCCTGGATAATGGGATTTAATTTTAAGTTTTCGGGACCCTCCTAGATAATGGGATTTTTAAGTTTCAGCACTCTCCTGGATAATGGGATTTAATTTTAAGTTTTCAGGACCCTCCTGGATAATGGAATTTAATTTTAAGTTTTTAGGACCCTCCTGGATAATGGGATTTAATTTTAAGTTTTCGGGACCCTCCTGGATAATGGGATTTAATTTTAAGTTTTAAGGACCCTCCTGGATAATGGGATTTAGTTTTAAGTTTTCGGGACCCTCCTGGATAATGGGATTTAATTTTAGAATTTTCGGGACCCTCCTGGATAATGGGATTTAGTTTTAGAATTTTCATTACCCTCCAGGATAATGGGATTTAGTTTTAGAATTTTCAGGGACCCTCCTGGATAATGGGATTTAATTTTAAGTTTTTAGGACCCTCTTGGATAATGGGATTTAATTTTAAGTTTTCGGGACCCTCCTGGATAATGGGATTTAATTTTAAGTTTTCAGGACCCTCCTGAATAATGGGATTTAATTTTAAGTTTTCAGGACCCTCTTGGATAATGGGATTTAATTTTAGAATTTTCAGGACCCTCCTGGATAATGGGATTTAATTTTAAGTTTTCGGGACCCTCTTGGATAATGGGATTTAATTTTAAGTTTTCAGGGAACCTCCTAGATTATTGGATTTAATTTTAATTTTTCAGGACCCTCCTAGATAATAGGATTTAATTTTTTAAGTTTTCAGGACCCTCCTGGATAATGGAACTTAATTTTTGAATTTTCAGGACCCTCCTGAATAATGGGATTTAGTTTTTGAATTTTCAAGACCCTCCTGGATAATGGGATTTAATTTTAAGTTTTCAGGATCCTCCTGGATAATGGGATTTAGTTTTAAGTTTTCAGGACCCTCCTGGATAATGAGATTTAATTTTATGTTTTCAGGACCCTCCTGGATAATGGGATTTATTTTTAAGTTTTCGGGACCCTCCTGGATAATGGGATTTAATTTTAAGTTTTCGGGACCCTCCTGGATAATGGGATTTAATTTTAAGTTTTGAGGACCCTCCTGAATAATGGGATTTAATTTTAAGTTTTCAGGACCCTCTTGGATAATGGGATTTAATTTTAAGTTTTCAGGACCCTCCTGGATAATGGGATTTAATTTTAAGTTTTGAGGACCCTCTTGGATAATGGGATTTAGTTTTAAGTTTTCAGGAACCTCCTGGATAATGGGATTTAATTTTAAGTTTTCAGGACCCTCCTGGATAATGGGATTTACTTTTAAGTTTTCAGGACCCTCCTGGATAATGGGATTTAATTTTAAGTTTTTAGGACCCTCTTGAATAATGGGATTTAATTTTAAGTTTTCAGGACCCTCCTGGATTATGGGATTTAATTTTTGAATTTTTAGGACCCTCCTGGATAATGGGATTTAGTTTTTGAATTTTGAGGACCCTCCTGGATAATGGGATTTAATTTTAAGTTTTCAGGACCCTCCTGGATAATGGGATTTAGTTTTAAGTTTTCAGGACCCTCCTGGATAATGGAATTTAATTTTAGAATTTTCAGGACCCTCCTGGATAATGGGATTTAATTTTAGAATTTTTAGGACCCTCCTGGATAATGGGATTTAGTTTTAAGTTTTCAGGACCCTCCTGGATAATGGGATTTAATTTTAAGTTTTCAGGACCCTCCTGGATAATGGGATTTAATTTTAAGTTTTCAGGACCCTCCTGGATAATGGGATTTAATTTTAAGTTTTCAGGACCCTCCTGGATAATGGGATTTAATTTTAAGTTTTCAGGACCCTCCTGGATAATGGGATTTAATTTTAAGTTTTCGGGACCCTCCTGGATAATGGGATTTAATTTTAAGTTTTCAGGACCCTCCTGGATAATGGGATTTAATTTTAAGTTTTCAGGACCCTCCTGGATAATGGGATTTAATTTTAAGTTTTCAGGACCCTCCTGGATAATGGGATTTAATTTTAAGTTTTCAGCACCCTCCTGGATAATGGGATTTAATTTTAAGTTTTCAGGACCCTCCTGGATAATGGGATTTAATTTTAAGTTTTTAGGACCCTCCTGGATAATGGGATTTAATTTTAAGTTTTCAGGACCCTCCTGGATAATGGGATTTAATTTTAAGTTTTAAGGACCCTCCTGGATAATGGGATTTAGTTTTAAGTTTTCAGGACCCTCCTGGATAATGGGATTTAATTTTAGAATTTTCAGGACCCTCCTGGATAATGGGATTTAGTTTTAGAATTTTCAGGACCCTCTTGGATAATGGGATTTAATTTTAAGTTTTCAGGACCCTCCTGGATAATGGGATTTAATTTTAAGTTTTCGGGACCCTCCTGGATAATGGGATTTAATTTTAAGTTTTCAGGACCCTCCTGGATAATGGGATTCAATTTTAAGTTTTCAGGACCCTCCTAAATAATGGGATTTAATTTTAAGTTTTCAGGACCCTCCTGGATAATGGGATTTAATTTTAAGTTTTCGGGACCCTCCTGGATAATGGGATTTAATTTTAAGTTTTCAGGACCCTCCTGGATAATGGGATTTAATTTTAAGTTTTCAGGAACCTCCTAGATTATTGGATTTAATTTTAATTTTTCAGGACCCTCCTAGATAATAGGATTTAATTTTTTAAGTTTTCAGGACCCTCCTGGATAATGGAACTTAATTTTTGAATTTTCAGGACCCTCCTGAATAATGGGATTTAGTTTTTGAATTTTCAAGACCCTCCTGGATAATGGGATTTAGTTTTCGAATTTTTAGGACCCTCCTGGATAATGGGATTTAATTTTAAGTTTTCAGGACCCTCCTGGATAATGGGATTTAATTTTAAGTTTTGAAGACCCTCCTGGATAATAGGATTTAATTTTAAGTTTTCAGGACCCTCCTGGATAATGGGATTTAGTTTTAAGTTTTCAGGACCCTCCTAGATAATGGGATTTAATTTAAAGTTTTCAGGACCCTCCTGGATAATGGGATTTAATTTTTGAATTTTTAGGACCCTCCTGGATAATGGGATTTAGTTTTTGAATTTTGAGGACCCTCCTGGATAATGGGATTTAATTTTAAGTTTTCAGGACCCTCCTGGATAATGGGATTTAGTTTTAAGTTTTCGGGACCCTCCTGGATAATGGGATTTAGTTTTAAGTTTTCGGGACCCTCCTGGATAATGGGATTTAATTTTAAGTTTTTAGGACCCTCCTGGATAATGGGATTTAATTTTTGAATTTTTAGGACCCTCATGGATAATGGGATTTAGTTTTTGAATTTTGAGGACCCTCCTGGATAATGGGATTTAATTTAAGTTTTGAGGATCCTCCTGGATAATGGGATTTAGTTTTAAGTTTTCAGGACCCTCCTGGATAATGGGATTTAGTTTTAAGTTTTCAGGACCCTCCTAGATAATAGGATTTAATTTTAAGTTTTCAGGACCCTCCTGGATAATGGGATTTAATTTTTGAATTTTTAGGACCCTCCTGGATAATGGGATTTAGTTTTTGAATTTTGAGGACCCTCCTGGATAATGGGATTTAATTTTAAGTTTTCAGGACCCTCCTGGATAATGGGATTTAGTTTTAAGTTTTCAGGGACCCTCCTGGATAATGGGATTTAATTTTAGAATTTTCAGGACCCTCCTGGATAATGGGATTTAATTTTAGAATTTTTCGGACCCTCCTGGATAATGGGATTTAGTTTTAAGTTTTCAGGACCCTCCTGGATAATGAGATTTAATTTTAAGATTTCAGGACCCTCCTGGATAATGGGATTTAATTTTAAGTTTTCAGGACCCTCTTGGATAATGGGATTTAATTTTAAGTTTTCAGGACCCTTCTGGATAATGAGGTTTAATTTTAAGTTTTCAGGACCCTCCTGGATAATGGGATTGAATTTTAAGTTTTCAGGACCCTCCTGGATAATGGGATTTAATTTTAAGTTTTCAGGACCCTCCTGGATAATGGGATTTAATTTTAAGTTTTCAGCACCCTCCTGGATAATGGGATTTAATTTTAAGTTTTCAGCACCCTCCTGGATAATGGGATTTAATTTTAAGTTTTCAGGACCCTCCTGGATAATGGGATTTAATTTTAAGTTTTTAGGACCCTCCTGGATAATGGGATTTAATTTTAAGTTTTCAGGACCCTCCTGGATAATGGGATTTAATTTTAAGTTTTAAGGACCCTCCTGGATAATGGGATTTAGTTTTAAGTTTTCAGGACCCTCCTGGATAATGGGATTTAATTTTAGAATTTTCAGGACCCTCCTGGATAATGGGATTTAGTTTTAGAATTTTCATTACCCTCCGGGATAATGGGATTTAGTTTTAGAATTTTCGGGACCCTCATGGATAATGGGATTTAGTTTTGAATTTTCGGGACCCTCCTGGATAATGGGATTTAGTTTTAAGTTTTCAGGACCCTCCTGGATAAAGGGATTTAATTTTAAGTTTTCAGGACCCTCCTGGATAATGGGATTTAATTTTAAGTTTTCAGGACCCCCCTGGACAATGGGATTTAATTTTAAGTTTTCAGGACCCTCCCGGATAATGGGATTTAATTTTAGAATTTTCAGGACCCTCCTGGATAATGAGATTTAATTTTAAGTGTTCAGGACCCTCTTGGATAATGGGATTTAATTTTAAGTTTTCAGGACCCTCCTGGATAATGGGATTTAATTTTAAGTTTTCGGGACCCTCCTGGATAATGGGATTTAATTTTAAGTTTTCAGGACCCTCCTGGATAATGGGATTTAATTTTAAGTTTTGAAGACCCTCCTGGATAATAGGATTTAATTTTAAGTTTTCGGGACCCTCCTGGATAATGGGATTTAGTTTTAAGTTTTCGGGACCCTCCTGGATAATGGGATTTAATTTTAAGTTTTCAGGACCCTCCTGGATAATGGGATTTAATTTTAAGTTTTCAGGACCCTCCTGGATAATGGGATTTAATTTTAAGTTTTCAGGACCCTCCTGGATAATGGGATTTACTTTTAAGTTTTCAGGACCCTCCTGGATAATGGGATTTAGTTTTAAGTTTTCGGGACCCTCCTGGATAATGGGATTTAGTTTTAAGTTTTCGGGACCCTCCTGGATAATAGGATTTAATTTTAAGTTTTCAGGACCCTCCTGGATAATGGGATTTAATTTTTGAATTTTTAGGACCCTCCTGGATAATGGGATTTAGTTTTTGAATTTTGAGGACCCTCCTGGATAATGGGATTTAATTTTAAGTTTTCAGGACCCTCCTGGATAATGGGATTTAGTTTTAAGTTTTCAGGACCCTCCTGGATAATGGGATTTAATTTTAAGTTTTCAGGACCCTCCTGGATAACGGGATTTAATTTTAGAATTTTCAGGACCCTCCTGGATAATGGGATTTAGTTTTAAGTTTTCAGGACCCTCATGGATAATGAGATTTAATTTTAGAATTTTCAGGACCCTCCTGGATAATGGGATTTAATTTTAAGTTTTCAGGACCCTCTTGGATAATGGGATTTAATTTTAAGTTTTCAGGACCCTCCTGGATAATAGGATTTAATTTTAAGTTTTCGGGACCCTCCTGGATAATGGGATTTAATTTTAAGTTTTCAGGACCCTCCTGGATAATGGGATTTAATTTTAAGTTTTCAGGACCCTCCTGGATAATGGGATTTAATTTTAAGTTTTCAGGACCCTCCTGGATAATGGGATTTAATTTTAAGTTTTCAGCACCCTCCTGGATAATGGGATTTAATTTTAAGTTTTCTGGACCCTCCTAGATAATGGGATTTAATTTTAAGTTTTTAGGACCCTCCTGGATAATGGGATTTAATTTTAAGTTTTCAGGACCCTCCTGGATAATGGGATTTAATTTTAAGTTTTAAGGACCCTCCTGGATAATGGGATTTAGTTTTAAGTTTTCAGGACCCTCCTGGATAATGGGATTTAATTTTAGAATTTTCAGGACCCTCCTGGATAATGGGATTTAGTTTTAGAATTTTCATTACCCTCCAGGATAATAGGATTTTAATTTTTGAATTTTCAGGACCATCGTGGATAATGGGATTTAGTTTTTGAATTTTCAGGACCCTCCTGGATAATGGGATTTAATTTTAAGTTTTCAGGACCCTCCTGGATAATGGGATTTAATTTTATGTTTTCAGGACCCTCCTGGATAATGGGATTTAATTTTAAGTTTTCAGGACCCCCCTGGACAATGGGATTTAATTTTAAGTTTTCAGGACCCTCCCGGATAATGGGATTTAATTTTAGAATTTTCAGGACCCTCCTGGATAATGAGATTTAATTTTAAGTGTTCAGGACCCTCTTGGATAATGGGATTTAATTTTAAGTTTTCAGGACCCTCCTGGATAATGGGATTTAATTTTAAGTTTTCGGGACCCTCCTGGATAATGGGATTTAATTTTAAGTTTTCAGGACCCTCCTGGATAATGGGATTTAATTTTAAGTTTTCAGGACACTCCTCGATAATGGGATTTAATTTTAGAATTTTCAGGACCCTCCTGGATAATGGGATTTAATTTTAAGTTTTCGGGACCCTCTTGGATAATGGGATTTAATTTTAAGTTTTCAGGAACCTCCTAGATTATTGGATTTAATTTTAATTTTTCAGGACCCTCCTAGATAATAGGATTTAATTTTTTAAGTTTTCAGGACCCTCCTGGATAATGGAACTTAATTTTTGAATTTTCAGGACCCTCCTGAATAATGGGATTTAGTTTTTGAATTTTCAAGACCGTCCTGGATAATGGGATTTAATTTTAAGTTTTCAGGACCCTCCTGAATAATGGGATTTAATTTTAAGTTTTCAGGACCCTCTTGGATAATGGGATTTAATTTTAAGTTTTCAGGACCCTCCTGGATAATGGGATTTAATTTTAAGTTTTCAGGACCCTCCTGGATAATGGGATTTAATTTTAAGTTTTCAGGACCCTCCTGGATAATGGGATTTAGTTTTAAGTTTTCAGGACCCTCCTAGATAATGGGATTTAATTTTAAGTTTTCAGGACCCTCCTGGATAATGGGATTTAATTTTTGAATTTTTAGGACCCTCCTGGATAATGGGATTTAGTTTTTGAATTTTGAGGACGCTCCTGGATAATGGGATTTAATTTTAAGTTTTCAGGACCCTCCTGGATAATGGGATTTAGTTTTAAGTTTTCAGGACCCTCCTGGATAATGGGATTTAATTTTAGAATTTTCAGGACCCTCCTGGATAATGGGATTTAATTTTATGTTTTCAGGACCCTCCTGGATAATGGGATTTATTTTTAAGTTTTCGGGACCCTCCTGGATAATGGGATTTAATTTTAAGTTTTCGGGACCCTCCTGGATAATGGGATTTAATTTTAAGTTTTCGGGACCCTCTTGGATAATGGGATTTAATTTTAAGTTTTCAGGACCCTCCTGGATAATGGGATTTATTTTTAAGTTTTCGGGACCCTCCTGGATAATGGGATTTAATTTTAAGTTTTCGGGACCCTCCTGGATAATGGGATTTAATTTTAAGTTTTCAGGACCCTCCTGGATAATGGGATTTAATTTTAAGTTTTCAGGACCCTCCTGGATAATGGGATTTAATTTTAAGTTTTCAGGACCCTCCTGGATAATGGGATTTAATTTTAAGTTTTCAGGACCCTCTTGGATAATGGGATTTAATTTTAAGTTTTCAGGACCCTCCTGGATAATGGGATTTAATTTTAAGTTTTCGGGACCCTCCTGGATAATGGGATTTAATTTTAAGTTTTTAGGACCCTCCTGGATAATGGGATTTAATTTTAAGTTTTCAGGACCCACCTGGATAATGGGATTTAGTTTTAAGTTTCAGGACCCTCCTGGATAATGGGATTTAGTTTTAAGTTTTCGGGACCCTCCTGGATAATGGGATTTAATTTTAGAATTTTCAGGACCCTCCTGGATAATGGGATTTAGTTTTAGAATTTTCATTACCCTCCAGGATAATGGGATTTAGTTTTAGAATTTTCAGGCCCCTCCTGGATAATGGGATTTAATTTTAAGTTTTCAGGACCTTCCTGGATAATGGTATTTAATTTTAAGTTTTCAGGACCCTCCTGGATAATGGGATTTAATTTTAAGTTTTCGGGACCCTCCTAGATAATGGGATTTAATTTTAAGTTTTCAGGACCCTCCTGGATAATGGGATTTAATTTTAGAATTTTCAGGACCCTCCTGGATAATGGGATTTAATTTTAAGTTTTCGGGACCCTCTTGGATAATGGGATTTAATTTTAAGTTTTCAGGACCCTCCTGGATAATAGGATTTAATTTTAAGTTTTCAGGACCCTCCTGGATAATATGATTTAATTTTAAGTTTTCAGGAACCTCCTGGATAATGGGAATTAGTTTTAAGTTTTTAGGACCCTCCTGGATAATGGGATTTAATTTCAGAATTTTCAGGACCCTCCTGGATAATGGGATTTAATTTTCAAATTTTTAGGACCCTCCTGGATAATGGGATTTAATTTTAAGTTTTCAGGATCCTCCTGGATAATGGGATTTAATTTTAAGTTTTCGGGACCCTCCTGGATAATGGGATTTAATTTTAAGTTTTCAGGACCCTCCTGGATAATGGGATTTAATTTTAAGTTTTCAGGACCCTCCTGGATAATGGGATTTAATTTTAAGTTTTCAGGACCCTCCTGGATAATGGGATTTAATTTTAAGTTTTCAGGACCCTCTTGGATAATGGGATTTAATTTTAAGTTTTCAGGAACCTCCTAGATTATTGGATTTAATTTTAATTTTTCAGGACCCTCCTAGATAATAGGATTTAATTTTTTAAGTTTTCAGGACCCTCCTGGATAATGGAACTTAATTTTTGAATTTTCAGGACCCTCCTGAATAATGGGATTTAGTTTTTGAATTTTCAAGACCCTCCTGGATAATGGGATTTAGTTTTCGAATTTTTAGGACCCTCCTGGATAATGGGATTTAATTTTAAGTTTTCAGGACCCTCCTGGATAATGGGATTTAATTTTAAGTTTTCAGGACCCTCCTGGATAATGGGATTTAATTTTAAGTTTTCAGGACCCTCTTGGATAATGGGATTTAATTTTAAGTTTTCAGGACCCTCCTGGATAATGGGATTTAATTTTTGAATTTTTAGGACCCTCCTGGATAATGGGATATAGTTTTTGAATTTTGAGGACCCTCCTGGATAATGGGATTTAATTTTAAGTTTTCAGGACCCTCCTGGATAATGGGATTTAGTTTTAAGTTTTCAGGACCCTCCTGGATAATGGGATTTAGTTTTAAGTTTTCAGGACCCTCCTAGATAATGGGATTTAATTTTAAGTTTTCAGGACCCTCCTGGATAATGGGATTTAATTTTTGAATTTTTAGGACCCTCCTGGATAATGGGATTTAGTTTTTGAATTTTGAGGACCCTCCTGGATAATGGCATTTAATTTTAAGTTTTCAGGACCCTCCTGGATAATGGGATTTAGTTTTAAGTTTTCGGGACCCTCCTGGATAATGGGATTTAATTTTAAGTTTTCAGGACCCTCCTGGATAATGGGATTTAATTTTAGAATTTTTAGGACCCTCCTGGATAATGGGATTTAGTTTTAAGTTTTTAGGACCCTCCTGGATAATGGGATTTAATTTTAAGTTTTCAGGACCCTCCTGGATAATGGGATTTAATTTTAAGTTTTCGGGACCCTCTTGGATAATGGGATTTAATTTTAAGTTTTCAGGACCCTCCTGGATAATAGGATTTAATTTTAAGTTTTCAGGACCCTCCTGGATAATGGGATTTAATTTTAAGTTTTCAGGACCCTCCTGGATAATGGGATTTAATTTTAAGTTTTCGGGACCCTCCTAGATAATGGGATTTAATTTTAAGTTTTCAGGACCCTCCTGGATAATGGGATTTAATTTTAAATTTTCAGGACCCTCCTGGATAATGGGATTTAATTTTAAGTTTTCGGGACCCTCCTGGATAATGGGATTTAATTTTAAGTTTTTAGGACCCTCCTGGATAATGGGATTTAATTTTAAGTTTTCAGGACCCACCTGGATAATGGGATTTAATTTTAAGTTTTCAGGACACTCCTCGATAATGGGATTTAATTTTAGAATTTTCAGGACCCTCCTGGATAATGGGATTTAATTTTAAGTTTTCGGGACCCTCTTGGATAATGGGATTTAATTTTAAGTTTTCAGGACCCTCCTGGATAATGGGATTTAATTTTAAGTTTTCAGGACCCTCTTGGATAATGGGATTTAATTTTAAGTTTTCAGGAACCTCCTAGATTATTGGATTTAATTTTAATTTTTCAGGACCCTCCTAGATAATAGGATTTAATTTTTTAAGTTTTCAGGACCCTCCTGGATAATGGAACTTAATTTTTGAATTTTCAGGACCCTCCTGAATAATGGGATTTAGTTTTTGAATTTTCAAGACCCTCCTGGATAATGGGATTTAGTTTTCGAATTTTTAGGACCCTCCTGGATAATGGGATTTAATTTTAAGTTTTCAGGACCCTCCTGGATAATGGGATTTAATTTTAAGTTTTCAGGACCCTCCTGGATAATGGGATTTAATTTTAAGTTTTCAGGACCCTCTTGGATAATGGGATTTAATTTTAAGTTTTCAGGACCCTCCTGGATAATGGGATTTAATTTTAAGTTTTCAGGACCCTCTTGGATAATGGGATTTAATTTTAAGTTTTCAGGAACCTCCTAGATTATTGGATTTAATTTTAATTTTTCAGGACCCTCCTAGATAATAGGATTTAATTTTTTAAGTTTTCAGGACCCTCCTGGATAATGGAACTTAATTTTTGAATTTTCAGGACCCTCCTGAATAATGGGATTTAGTTTTTGAATTTTCAAGACCCTCCTGGATAATGGGATTTAGTTTTCGAATTTTTAGGACCCTCCTGGATAATGGGATTTAATTTTAAGTTTTCAGGACCCTCCTGGATAATGGGATTTAATTTTAAGTTTTCAGGACCCTCCTGGATAATGGGATTTAGTTTTAAGTTTTCAGGACCCTCCTGGATAATGGGATTTAATTTTAAGTTTTCAGGACCCTCCTGGATAATGGGATTTAATTTTTGAATTTTTAGGACCCTCCTGGATAATGGGATTTAGTTTTTGAATTTTGAGGACCCTCCTGGATAATGGGATTTAATTTTAAGTTTTCAGGAACCCTCCTGGATAATGGGATTTAGTTTTAAGTTTTCGGGACCCTCCTGGATAATGGGATTTAGTTTTAAGTTTTCGGGACCCTCCTGGATAATGGGATTTAATTTTAAGTTTTTAGGACCCTCCTGGATAATGGGATTTAATTTTTGAATTTTTAGGACCCTCCTGGATAATGGGATTTAGTTTTTGAATTTTGAGGACCCTCCTGGATAATGGGATTTAATTTTAAGTTTTCAGGACCCTCCTGGATAATGGGATTTAGTTTTAAGTTTTCAGGACCCTCCTGGATAATGGGATTTAATTTTAGAATTTTCAGGACCCTCCTGGATAATGGGATTTAATTTTAGAATTTTTAGGACCCTCCTGGATAATGGGATTTAGTTTTAAGTTTTTAGGACCCTCCTGGATAATGGGATTTAATTTTAAGATTTCAGGACCCTCCTGGATAATGGGATTTAATTTTAAGTTTTCAGGACCCTCTTGGATAATGGGATTTAATTTTAAGTTTTCAGGACCCTCCTGGATAATGAGGTTTAATTTTAAGTTTTCAGGACCCTCCTGGATAATGGGATTTAATTTTAAGTTTTCAGGTCCCTCCTGGATAATGGGATTTAATTTTAAGTTTTCAGGACCCTCCTAGATAATGGGATTTAATTTTAAGTTTTCAGCACCCTCCTGGATAATGGGATTTAATTTTAAGTTTTCAGCACCCTCCTGGATAATGGGATTTAATTTTAAGTTTTCAGGACCCTCCTGGATAATGGGATTTAATTTTAAGTTTTTAGGACCCTCCTGGATAATGGGATTTAATTTTAAGTTTTCAGGACCCTCCTGGATAATGGGATTTAATTTTAAGTTTTAAGGACCCTCCTGGATAATGGGATTTAGTTTTAAGTTTTCAGGACCCTCCTGGATAATGGGATTTAATTTTAGAATTTTCAGGACCCTCCTGGATAATGGGATTTAGTTTTAGAATTTTCTTTACCCTCCAGGATAATGGGATTTAGTTTTAGAATTTTCAGGACCCTCCTGGATAATGGGATTTAGTTTTAAGTTTTCGGGACCCTCCTGGATAATGGGATTTAGTTTTAAGTTTTCAGGACCCTCCTGGATAATGGGATTTAATTTTAGAATTTTCAGGACCCTCCTGGATAATGGGATTTATTTTTAAGTTTTCGGGACCCTCCTGGATAATGGGATTTAATTTTAAGTTTTCGGGACCCTCCTGGATAATGGGATTTAATTTTAAGTTTTCGGGACCCTCCTGGATAATGGGATTTAATTTTAAGTTTTCGGGACCCTCCTGGATAATGGGATTTAATTTTAAGTTTTCGGGACCCTCCTGGATAATGGGATTTAATTTTAAGTTTTCGGGACCCTCCTGGATAATGGGATTTAATTTTAAGTTTTCGGGACCCTCCTGGATAATGGGATTTAATTTTAAGTTTTCGGGACCCTCCTGGATAATGGGATTTAATTTTAAGTTTTCAAGGACCCTCCTGGATAATGGGATTTAGTTTTAAGTTTTCGGGACCCTCCTGGATAATGGGATTTAATTTTAGAATTTTCAGGACCCTCCTCTGGATAATGGGATTTAATTTTAAGTTTTCAGGACCCTCCTGGATAATGGGATTTAATTTTAAGTTTTGAAGTCCCTCATGGATAATAGGATTTAATTTTAAGTTTTCGGGACCCTCCTGGATAATGGGATTTAGTTTTAAGTTTTCGGGACCCTCCTGGATAATGGGATTTAATTTTAAGTTTTTAGGACCCTCCTGGATAATGGGATTTAATTTTTGAATTTTTAGGACCCTCATGGATAATGGGATTTAGTTTTTGAATTTTCAGGACCCTCCTGGATAATGGGATTTAATTTTAAGTTTTCAGGACCCTCCTGGATAATGGGATTTAGTTTTAAGTTTTCAGGACCCTCCTGGATAATGGGATTTAATTTTAGAATTTTCAGGACCCTCCTGGATAATGGGATTTAATTTTAGAATTTTTAGGACCCTCCTGGATAATGGGATTTAGTTTTAAGTTTTCAGGACCCTCCTGGATAATGGGATTTAATTTTAAGTTTTCAGGACCCTCCTGGATAATGGGATTTAATTTTAAGTTTTCAGGACCCTCTTGGATAATGGGATTTAATTTTAAGTTTTCAGGACCCTCCTAGATAATGGGATTTAGTTTTAAGTTTCAGGACCCTCCTGGATAATGGGATTTAGTTTTAAGTTTTCGGGACCCTCCTGGATAATGGGATTTAATTTTAGAATTTTCAGGACCCTCCTGGATAATGGGATTTAGTTTTAGAATTTTCAGGACCCTCCTGGATAATGGGATTTAATTTTAAGTTTTCAGGACCCTCCTGGATAATGGGATTTAATTTTAAGTTTTCAGGACCCTCCTGGATAATGGGATTTAATTTTAAGTTTTCAGGACCCTCCTGGATAATGGGATTTATTTTTAAGTTTTCGGGATCCTCCTGGATAATGGGATTTAATTTTAAGTTTTCGGGACCCTCCTGGATAATGGGATTTAATTTTAAGTTTTCAGGACCCTCCTGGATAATGGGATTTAATTTTAAGTTTTCAGGACCCTCCTGGATAATGGGATTTAATTTTAAGTTTTCAGGACCCTCCTGGATAATGGGATTTAATTTTAAGTTTTCAGGACCCTCTTGGATAATGGGATTTAATTTTAAGTTTTCAGGACCCTCCTGGATAATGGGATTTAATTTTAAGTTTTCGGGACCCTCCTGGATAATGGGATTTAATTTTAAGTTTTTAGGACCCTCCTGGATAATGGGATTTAATTTTAAGTTTTCAGGACCCTCCTGGATAATGGGATTTAATTTTAAGTTTTAAGGACTCTCCTGGATAATGGGATTTAGTTTTAAGTTTTCAGGACCCTCCTGGATAATGGGATTTAATTTTAGAATTTTCAGGACCCTCCTGGATAATGGGATTTAGTTTTAGAATTTTCAGGACCCTCCTGGATAATGGGATTTAGTTTTAGAATTTTCAGGACCCTCCTGGATAATGGGATTTAATTTTAAGTTTTCAGGACCCTCTTGGATAATGGGATTTAATTTTTTGTTTTCAGGACCCTTCTAGATAATGGGATTTAATTTTAAGTTTTCAGGACCCTCCTGGATAATGGGATTTAATTTTAAGTTTTCAGGACCTTCTTGGATAATGGGATTTAATTTTAAGTTTTCAGGACCCTCCTGGATAATGGGTTTTAATTTTAAGTTTTCAGGACCCTCTTGGATAATGGGATTTAATTTTAAGTTTTCAGGAACCTCCTAGATTATTGGATTTAATTTTAATTTTTCAGGACCCTCCTAGATAATAGGATTTAATTTTTTAAGTTTTCAGGACCCTCCTGGATAATGGAACTTAATTTTTGAATTTTCAGGACCCTCCTGAATAATGGGATTTAGTTTTTGAATTTTCAAGACCCTCCTGGATAATGGGATTTAGTTTTCGAATTTTTAGGACCCTCCTGGATAATGGGATTTAATTTTAAGTTTTCAGGATCCTCCTGGATAATGGGATTTAATTTTAAGTTTTCGGGACCCTCCTGGATAATGGGATTTAATTTTAAGTTTTCAGGACCCTCCTGGATAATGGGATTTAATTTTAAGTTTTCAGGACCCTCCTGGATAATGGGATTTAATTTTAAGTTTTCAGGACCCTCCTGGATAATGGGATTTAATTTTAAGTTTTCAGGACCCTCTTGGATAATGGGATTTAATTTTAAGTTTTCAGGAACCTCCTAGATTATTGGATTTAATTTTAATTTTTCAGGACCGTCCTAGATAATAGGATTTAATTTTTTAAGTTTTCAGGACCCTCCTGGATAATGGAACTTAATTTTTGAATTTTCAGGACCCTCCTGAATAATGGGATTTAGTTTTTGAATTTTCAAGACCCTCCTGGATAATGGGATTTAGTTTTCGAATTTTTAGGACCCTCCTGGATAATGGGATTTAATTTTAAGTTTTCAGGACCCTCTTGGATAATAGGATTTAATTTTAAGTTTTCAGGACCCTCCTGGATAATGGGATTTAGTTTTAAGTTTTCAGGACCCTCCTAGATAATGGCATTTAATTTAAAGTTTTCAGGACCCTCCTGGATAATGGGATTTAATTTTTGAATTTTTAGGACCCTCCTGGATAATGGGATTTAGTTTTTGAATTTTGAGGACCCTCCTGGATAATGGGATTTAATTTTAAGTTTTCAGGACACTCCTGGATAATGGGATTTAGTTTTAAGTTTTTAGGACCCTCCTGGATAATGGGATTTAGTTTTAAGTTTTCGGGACCCTCTTGGATAATGGGATTTAATTTTAGAATTTTCAGGACCCTCCTGGATAATGGGATTTAATTTTTGAATTTTTAGGACCCTCCTGGATAATGGGATTTAGTTTTAGAATTTTCAGGACCCTCCTGGATAATGGGATTTAGTTTTTGAATTTTCAGGACCCTCCTGGATAATGGGATTTAGTTTTAAGTTTTCAGGACCCTCCTGGATAATGGGATTTAATTTTAGAATTTTCAGGACCCTCCTGGATAATGGGATTTAGTTTTAAGTTTTCAGGACCCTCCTGGATAATGGGATTTAATTTTATGTTTTCAGGACCCTCCTGGATAATGGGATTTAATTTTAAGTTTTCAGGACCCTCCTGGATAATGGGATTTAATTTTAAGCTTTCAGGACCCCCCTGGACAATGGGATTTAATTTTAAGTTTTCAGGACCCTCCCGGATAATGGGATTTAATTTTAGAATTTTCAGGACCCTCCTGGATAATGAGATTTAATTTTAAGTGTTCAGGACCCTCTTGGATAATGGGATTTAATTTTAAGTTTTCAGGACCCTCCTGGATAATGGGATTTAATTTTAAGTTTTCGGGACCCTCCTGGATAATGGGATTTAATTTTAAGTTTTCAGGACCCTCCTGGATAATGGGATTTAATTTTAAGTTTTCAGGAACCTCCTAGATTATTGGATTTAATTTTAATTTTTCAGGACCCTCCTAGATAATAGGATTTAATTTTTTAAGTTTTCAGGACCCTCCTGGATAATGGAACTTAATTTTTGAATTTTCAGGACCCTCCTGAATAATGGGATTTAGTTTTTGAATTTTCAAGACCCTCCTGGATAATGGGATTTAGTTTTCGAATTTTTAGGACCCTCCTGGATAATGGGATTTAATTTTAAGTTTTCAGGACCCTCCTGGATAATGGGATTTAGTTTTCGAATTTTTAGGACCCTCCTGGATAATGGGATTTAATTTTAAGTTTTCAGGATCCTCCTGGATAATGGGATTTAATTTTAAGTTTTCGGGACCCTCCTGGATAATGGGATTTAATTTTAAGTTTTCAGGACCCTCCTGGATAATGGGATTTAATTTTAAGTTTTCAGGACCCTCCTGGATAATGGGATTTAATTTTAAGTTTTCAGGACCCTCCTGGATAATGGGATTTAATTTTAAGTTTTCAGGACCCTCTTGGATAATGGGATTTAATTTTAAGTTTTCAGGAACCTCCTAGATTATTGGATTTAATTTTAATTTTTCAGGACCGTCCTAGATAATAGGATTTAATTTTTTAAGTTTTCAGGACCCTCCTGGATAATGGAACTTAATTTTTGAATTTTCAGGACCCTCCTGAATAATGGGATTTAGTTTTTGAATTTTCAAGACCCTCCTGGATAATGGGATTTAGTTTTCGAATTTTTAGGACCCTCCTGGATAATGGGATTTAATTTTAAGTTTTCAGGACCCTCTTGGATAATAGGATTTAATTTTAAGTTTTCAGGACCCTCCTGGATAATGGGATTTAGTTTTAAGTTTTCAGGACCCTCCTAGATAATGGCATTTAATTTAAAGTTTTCAGGACCCTCCTGGATAATGGGATTTAATTTTTGAATTTTTAGGACCCTCCTGGATAATGGGATTTAGTTTTTGAATTTTGAGGACCCTCCTGGATAATGGGATTTAATTTTAAGTTTTCAGGGACCCTCCTGGATAATGGGATTTAGTTTTAAGTTTTTAGGACCCTCCTGGATAATGGGATTTAGTTTTAAGTTTTCAGGACCCTCCTAGATAATGGGATTTAATTTTAAGTTTTCAGGACCCTCCTGGATAATGGGATTTAATTTTTGAATTTTTAGGACCCTCCTGGATAATGGGATTTAGTTTTAGAATTTTCAGGACCCTCCTGGATAATGGGATTTAGTTTTTGAATTTTCAGGACCCTCCTGGATAATGGGATTTAGTTTTAAGTTTTCAGGACCCTCCTGGATAATGGGATTTAATTTTAGAATTTTCAGGACCCTCCTGGATAATGGGATTTAGTTTTAAGTTTTCAGGACCCTCCTGGATAATGGGATTTAATTTTATGTTTTCAGGACCCTCCTGGATAATGGGATTTAATTTTAAGTTTTCAGGACCCTCCTGGATAATGGGATTTAATTTTAAGCTTTCAGGACCCTCCTGGACAATGGGATTTAATTTTAAGTTTTCAGGACCCTCCCGGATAATGGGATTTAATTTTAGAATTTTCAGGACCCTCCTGGATAATGAGATTTAATTTTAAGTGTTCAGGACCCTCTTGGATAATGGGATTTAATTTTAAGTTTTCAGGACCCTCCTGGATAATGGGATTTAATTTTAAGTTTTCGGGACCCTCCTGGATAATGGGATTTAATTTTAAGTTTTTAGGACCCTCCTGGATAATGGGATTTAATTTTAAGTTTTCAGGGACCCTCCTGGATAATGGGATTTAATTTTAGAATTTTCAGGACCCTCCTGGATAATGGGATTTAATTTTAAGTTTTCAGGACCCTCCTGGATAATGGGATTTACTTTTAAGTTTTCAGGACCCTCCTGGATAATGGGATTTAGTTTTAAGTTTTCGGGACCCTCCTGGATAATGGGATTTAGTTTTAAGTTTTCGGGACCCTCCTGGATAATGGGATTTAATTTTAAGTTTTCAGGACCCTCCTGGATAATGGGATTTAATTTTTGAATTTTTAGGACCCTCATGGATAATGGGATTTAGTTTTTGAATTTTCAGGACCCTCCTGGATAATGGGATTTAATTTTAAGTTTTCAGGACCCTCCTGGATAATGGGATTTAGTTTTAAGTTTTCAGGACCCTCCTGGATAATGGGATTTAATTTTAGAATTTTCAGGACCCTCCTGGATAATGGGATTTAATTTTAGAATTTTTAGGACCCTCCTGGATAATGGGATTTAGTTTTAAGTTTTCAGGACCCTCCTGGATAATGGGATTTAATTTTAAGTTTTCAGGACCCTCCTGGATAATGGGATTTAATTTTAAGTTTTCAGGACCCTCTTGGATAATGGGATTTAATTTTAAGTTTTCAAGACCCTCCTGGATAATGAGATTTAATTTTAAGTTTTCAGGACCCTCCTGGATAATGGGATTTAGTTTTAAGTTTTCGGGACCCTCCTGGATAAAGGGATTTAATTTTAAGTTTTCAGGACCCTCCTGGATAATGGGATTTAATTTTAAGTTTTCAGGACCCCCCTGGACAATGGGATTTAATTTTAAGTTTTCAGGACCCTCCCGGATAATGGGATTTAATTTTAGAATTTTCAGGACCCTCCTGGATAATGAGATTTAATTTTAAGTGTTCAGGACCCTCTTGGATAATGGGATTTAATTTTAAGTTTTCAGGACCCTCCTGGATAATGGGATTTAATTTTAAGTTTTCGGGACCCTCCTGGATAATGGGATTTAATTTTAAGTTTTCAGGGACCCTCCTGGATAATGGGATTTAATTTTATGTTTTCAGCACCCTCTTGGATAATGGGATTTAATTTTAAGTTTTCAGGACCCTCCTGGATAATGGGATTTAATTTTAAGTTTTCGGGACCCTCCTGGATAATGGGATTTAATTTTAAGTTTTTAGGACCCTCCTGGATAATGGGATTTAATTTTAAGTTTTCAGGACCCTCCTGGATAATGGGATTTAATTTTAAGTTTTAAGGACCCTCCTGGATAATGGGATTTAGTTTTAAGTTTTCAGGACCCTCCTGGATAATGGGATTTAATTTTAGAATTTTCAGGACCCTCCTGGATAATGGGATTTAGTTTTAGAATTTTCATTACCCTCCAGGATAATGGGATTTAGTTTTAGAATTTTCAGGACCCTCTTGGATAATGGGATTTAATTTTAAGTTTTCAGGACCCTCATGGATAATGGGATTTAATTTTAAGTTTTCAGGACCCTCCTGGATAATGGGATTTAATTTTAAGTTTTCAGGACCCTCCTGAATAATGGGATTTAATTTTAAGTTTTCAGGACCCTCTTGGATAATGGGATTTAATTTTAAGTTTTCAGGACCCTCCTGGATAATGGGATTTAATTTTAAGTTTTCAGGACCCTCTTGGATAATGGGATTTAATTTTAAGTTTTCAGGAACCTCCTAGATTATTGGATTTAATTTTAATTTTTCAGGACCCTCCTAGATAATAGGATTTAATTTTTTAAGTTTTCAGGACCCTCCTGGATAATGGAACTTAATTTTTGAATTTTCAGGACCCTCCTGAATAATGGGATTTAGTTTTTGAATTTTCAAGACCCTCCTGGATAATGGGATTTAGTTTTCGAATTTTTAGGACCCTCCTGGATAATGGGATTTAATTTTAAGTTTTCAGGACCCTCCTGGATAATGGGATTTAATTTTAAGTTTTCAGGACCCTCCTGGATAATGGGATTTAATTTTAAGTTTTCAGGACCCTCCTGGATAATGGGATTTAATTTTAAGTTTTCAGGACCCTCCTGGATAATGGGATTTAATTTTAAGTTTTCAGGACCCTCCTGGATAATGGGATTTAATTTTCGAATTTTTAGGACCCTCCTGGATAATGGGATTTAATTTTAAGTTTTCAGGACCCTCCTGGATAATAGGATTTAATTTTAAGTTTTCAGGACCCTCCTGGATAATGGGATTTAGTTTTAAGTTTTCAGGACCTTCCTAGATAATGGCATTTAATTTAAAGTTTTCAGGACCCTCCTGGATAATGGGATTTAATTTTTGAATTTTTAGGACCCTTCTGGATAATGGGATTTAGTTTTTGAATTTTGAGGACCCTCCTGGATAATGGGATTTACTTTTAAGTTTTCAGGACCCTCCTGGATAATGGGATTTAGTTTTAAGTTTTCGGGACCCTCCTGGATAATGGGATTTAGTTTTAAGTTTTCGGGACCCTCCTGGATAATGGGATTTAATTTTAAGTTTTTAGGACCCTCCTGGATAATGGGATTTAATTTTTGAATTTTTAGGACCCTCCTGGATAATGGGATTTAGTTTTTGAATTTTGAGGACCCTCCTGGATAATGGGATTTAATTTTAAGTTTTCAGGACCCTCCTGGATAATGGGATTTAGTTTTAAGTTTTCAGGACCCTCCTGGATAATGGGATTTAATTTTAGAATTTTCAGGACCCTCCTGGATAATGGGATTTAATTTAAGAATTTTTAGGACCCTCCTGGATAATGGGATTTAGTTTTAAGTTTTTAGGACCCTCCTTGATAATGGGATTTAATTTTAAGATTTCAGGACCCTCCTGGATAATGGGATTTAATTTTAAGTTTTCAGGACCCTCTTGGATAATGAGATTTAATTTTAAGTGTTCAGGACCCTCTTGGATAATGGGATTTAATTTTAAGTTTTCAGGACCCTCCTGGATAATGGGATTTAATTTTAAGTTTTCGGGACCCTCCTGGATAATGGGATTTAATTTTAAGTTTTCAGGACCCTCCTGGATAATGGGATTTAATTTTAAGTTTTCAGGACCCTCCTGGATAATGGGATTTAATTTTAAGTTTTCGGGACCCTCCTGGATAATGGGATTTAATTTTAAGTTTTTAGGACCCTCCTGGATAATGGGATTTAATTTTAAGTTTTCAGGACCCACCTAGATAATGGGATTTAGTTTTAAGTTTCAGGACCCTCCTGGATAATGGGATTTAGTTTTAAGTTTTCGGGACCCTCCTGGATAATGGGATTTAATTTTAGAATTTTCAGGACCCTCCTGGATAATGGGATTTAGTTTTAGAATTTTCTTTACCCTCCAGGATAATGGGATTTAGTTTTAGAATTTTCAGGACCCTCCTGGATAATGGGATTTAGTTTTTGAATTTTCAGGACCCTCCTGGATAATGGGATTTAGTTTTAAATTTTCAGGACCCTCCTGGATAATGGGATTTAATTTTAGAATTTTCAGGACCCTCCTGGATAATGGGATTTAGTTTTAAGTTTTCAGGACCCTCCTGGATAATGGGATTTAATTTTATGTTTTCAGGACCCTCCTGGATAATGGGATTTAATTTTAAGTTTTCAGGACCCTCCTGGATAATGGGATTTAATTTTAAGCTTTCAGGACCCTCCTGGATAATGGGATTTAATTTTAAGTTTTCAGGACCCTCCTGGATAATGGGATTTAATTTTAAGTGTTCAGGACCCTCTTGGATAATGGGATTTAATTTTAAGTTTTCAGGACCCTCCTGGATAATGGGATTTCATTTTAAGTTTTCAGGACCCTCCTGGATAATGGGATTTAATTTTAAGTTTTTAGGACCCTCCTGGATAATGGGATTTAATTTTAAGTTTTCAGGACCCACCTGGATAATGGGATTTAATTTTAGCATTTTCAGGACCCTCCTGGATAATGGGATTTAATTTTAAGTTTTCAGGACCCTCCTGGATAATGGGATTTAATTTTAAGTTTTCAGGACCCTCCTGGATAATGGGATTTAGTTTTAAGTTTTCAGGACCCTCCTAGATAATGGGATTTAGTTTTAAGTTTTCAGGACCCTCCTGGATAATGGGATTTAATTTTAAGTTTTCGGGACCCTCCTGGATAATGGGATTTAATTTTTGAATTTTTAGGACCCTCATGGATAATGGGATTTAGTTTTTGAATTTTCAGGACCCTCCTGGATAATGGGATTTAATTTTAAGTTTTCAGGACCCTCCTGGATAATGGGATTTAGTTTTAAGTTTTCAGGACCCTCCTGGATAATGGGATTTAATTTTAGAATTTTCAGGACCCTCCTGGATAATGGGATTTAATTTTAGAATTTTTAGGACCCTCCTGGATAATGGGATTTAGTTTTAAGTTTTCAGGACCCTCCTGGATAATGGGATTTAATTTTAAGTTTTCAGGACCCTCCTGGATAATGGGATTTAATTTTTGAATTTTCAGGACCCTCCTGGATAATGGGATTTAGTTTTAAGTTTTCAGGACCCTCCTGGATAATGGGATTTAATTTTAAGTTTTCGGGACCCTCCTGGATAATGGGATTTAGTTTTAAGTTTTCAGGACCCTCCTGGATAATGGGATTTAGTTTTAAGTTTTCAGGACCCTCCTGGATAATGGGATTTACTTTTAAGTTTTCAGGACCCTCCTGGATAATGGGATTTAATTTTAAGTTTTCGGGACCCTCCTGGATAATGGGATTTAGTTTTAAGTTTTCAGGACCCTCCTGGATAATGGGATTTAATTTTAGAATTTTCAGGACCCTCCTGGATAATGGGATTTAATTTTAGAAGTTTTAGGACCCTCCTGGATAATGGGATTTAGTTTTAAGTTTTCGGGACCCTCCTGGATAATGGGATTTAATTTTAAGTTTTCAGGACCCTCCTGGATAATGGGATTTAATTTTAAGTTTTCAGGACCCTCCTGGATAATGGGATTTAATTTTAAGTTTTCAGGACCCTCCTGGATAATGGGATTTATTTTTAAGTTTTCGGGACCCTCCTGGATAATGGGATTTAATTTTAAGTTTTCGGGACCCTCCTGGATAATGGGATTTAATTTTAAGTTTTCGGGACCCTCCTGGATAATGGGATTTAATTTTAAGTTTTTAGGACCCTCCTGGATAATGGGATTTAATTTTAAGTTTTCAGGACCCACCTGGATAATGGGATTTAATTTTAAGTTTTCAGGACCCTCCTGGATAATGGGATTTAATTTTAAGTTTTCAGGACCCTCCTGGATAATGGGATTTAGTTTTAAGTTTTCAGGACCCTCCTGGATAATGGGATTTAATTTTAAGTTTTCAGGACCCTCCTAGATAATGGGATTTAGTTTTAAGTTTCAGGACCCTCCTGGATAATGGGATTTAGTTTTAAGTTTTCGGGACCCTCCTGGATAATGGGATTTAATTTTAGAATTTTCAGGACCCTCCTGGATAATGGGATTTAGTTTTAGAATTTTCAGGACCCTCCTGGATAATGGGATTTAATTTTAAGTTTTGAAGTCCCTCCTGGATAATAGGATTTAATTTTAAGTTTTCAGGACCCTCCTGGATAATGGGATTTAGTTTTAAGTTTTTAGGACCCTCCTAGATAATGGGATTTAATTTTAAGTTTTCAGGACCCTCCTGGATAATGGGATTTAATTTTTGAATTTTTAGGACCCTCATGGATAATGGGATTTAGTTTTTGAATTTTCAGGACCCTCCTGGATAATGGGATTTAATTTTAAGTTTTCAGGACCCTCCTGGATAATGGGATTTAGTTTTAAGTTTTCAGGGACCCTCCTGGATAATGGGATTTA
Organism: Nicotiana noctiflora; assembly: GCA_032618575.1. NCBI lineage: Eukaryota > Viridiplantae > Streptophyta > Magnoliopsida > Solanales > Solanaceae > Nicotiana > Nicotiana noctiflora. Next base: position 107,421 of record JASVEL010011343.1, on the reverse strand, counting down.
ATTTTAGAATTTTCAGGACCCTCCTGGATAATGGGATTTAATTTTAGAATTTTTAGGACCCTCCTGGATAATGGGATTTAGTTTTATGTTTTCAGGACCCTCTTGGATAATGGGATTTAATTTTAAGTTTTCAGGACCCTCCTGGATAATGGGATTTAATTTTAAGTTTTCAGGACCCTCTTGGATAATGGGATTTAATTTTAAGTTTTCAGGACCCTCCTGGATAATGGGATTTAATTTTAAGTTTTCAGGACCCTCCTGGATAATGGGATTTAATTTTAAGTTTTCAGGACCCTCCTGGATAATGGGATTTAATTTTAGAATTTTCAGGACCCTCCTGGATAATGGGATTTAATTTTAGAATTTTCAGGACCCTCCTGGATAATGGGATTTAGTTTTAAGTTTTCAGGACCCTCCTAGATAATGGGATTTAGTTTTTGAATTTTTCAGGACCCTCCTGGATAATGGGATTTAATTTTAGAATTTTCAGGACCCTCCTGGATAATGGGATTTAATTTTAGAATTTTTAGGACCCTCCTGGATAATGGGATTTAGTTTTAAGTTTTCAGGACCCTCCTGGATAATGGGATTTAATTTTAAGTTTTCAGGACCCTCCTGGATAATGGGATTTAATTTTAAGTTTTCAGGACCCTCCTGGATAATGGGATTTAATTTTAAGTTTTCAGGACCCTCTTGGATAATGGGATTTAATTTTAAGTTTTCAGGACCCTCCTGGATAATGGGATTTAATTTTAAGTTTTCGGGACCCTCCTGGATAATGGGATTTAATTTTAAGTTTTCGGGACCCTCCTGGATAATGGGATTTAATTTTAAGTTTTCAGGACCCTCCTGGATAATGGGATTTAATTTTAAGTTTTCAGCACCCTCCTGGATAATGGGATTTAATTTTATGTTTTCAGCACCCTCCTGGATAATGGGATTTAATTTTAAGTTTTCAGGACCCTCCTGGATAATGGGATTTAATTTTAAGTTTTCAGGACCCTCCTGGATAATGGGATTTAATTTTAAGTTTTCAGGACCCTCCTGGATAATGGGATTTAATTTTAAGTTTTAAGGACCCTCCTGGATAATGGGATTTAGTTTTAAGTTTTCAGGACCCTCCTGGATAATGGGATTTAATTTTAGAATTTTCAGGACCCTCCTGGATAATGGGATTTAGTTTTAGAATTTTCAGGGACCCTCCTGGATAATGGGATTTAATTTTAAGTTTTCGGGACCCTCCTGGATAATGGGATTTAATTTTAAGTTTTCAGGACCCTCCTGGATAATGGGATTTAGTTTTAAGTTTTCGGGACCCTCCTGGATAATGGGATTTAATTTTAAGTTTTCAGGACCCTCCTGGATAATGGGATTTAGTTTTAAGTTTTCAGGACCCTCCTGGATAATGGGATTTAATTTTATGTTTTCAGGACCCTCCTGGATAATGGGATTTAATTTTAAGTTTTCAGGACCCTCCTGGATAATGGGATTTAATTTTAAGTTTTCAGGACCCTCCTGGATAATGGGATTTAATTTTAAGTTTTCGGGACCCTCCTGGATAATGGGATTTAATTTTAAGTTTTCAGGACCCTCCTGGATAATGGGATTTAATTTTAAGTTTTCAGGACCCTCCTGGATAATGGGATTTAATTTTAAGTTTTCAGGACCCTCCTGGATAATGGGATTTAATTTTAAGTTTTCAGGACCCTCATGGATAATGGGATTTAATTTTAAGTTTTCAGGACCCTCCTAGATAATGGGATTTAGTTTTAAGTTTCAGGACCCTCCTGGATAATGGGATTTAGTTTTAAGTTTTCGGGACCCTCCTGGATAATGGGATTTAATTTTAGAATTTTCAGGACCCTCCTGGATAATGGGATTTAATTTTAAGTTTTCAGGACCCTCCTGGATAATGGGATTTAATTTTAAGTTTTGAAGTCCCTCCTGGATAATAGGATTTAATTTTAAGTTTTCAGGACCCTCCTGGATAATGGGATTTAGTTTTAAGTTTTCGGGACCCTCCTGGATAATGGGATTTAATTTTAAGTTTTTAGGACCCTCCTGGATAATGGGATTTAGTTTTAAGTTTTCAGGACCCTCCTGGATAATGGGATTTAGTTTTAAGTTTTCAGGACCCTCCTGGATAATGGGATTTAATTTTAAGTTTTCAGGACCCTCCTGGATAATGGGATTTAGTTTTAAGTTTTCAGGACCCTCCTGGATAATGGGATTTAATTTTAAGTTTTCAGGACCCTCCTGGATAATGGGATTTAATTTTAGAATTTTCAGGACCCTCCTGGATAATGGGATTTAGTTTTAAGTTTTCAGGACCCTCCTGGATAATGGGATTTAATTTTAGAATTTTCAGGGACCCTCCTGGATAATGGGATTTAATTTTAAGTTTTCAGGACCCTCCTGGATAATGGGATTTAATTTTAAGTTTTTAGGACCCTCCTGGATAATGGGATTTAATTTTAAGTTTTCAGGACCCTCCTGGATAATGGGATTTAATTTTAAGTTTTAAGGACCCTCCTGGATAATGGGATTTAGTTTTAAGTTTTCAGGACCCTCCTGGATAATGGGATTTAATTTTAGAATTTTCAGGACCCTCCTGGATAATGGGATTTAGTTTTAGAATTTTCATTACCCTCCAGGATAATGGGATTTAGTTTTAGAATTTTCAGGACCCTCCTGGATAATGGGATTTAGTTTTTGAATTTTCAGGACCCTCCTGGATAATGGGATTTAGTTTTAGAATTTTCAGGACCCTCCTGGATAATGGGATTTAATTTTAGAATTTTCGGGACCCTCCTGGATAATGGGATTTAGTTTTTGAAGTTTTCAGGACCCTCATGGATAATGGGATTTATTTTTATGTTTTCAGGACCCTCCTGGATCATGGGATTTAATTTTAAGTTTTCAGGACCCTCCTGGATAATGGGATTTAATTTTAAGCTTTCAGGACCTTCCTGGATAATGGGATTTAATTTTATGTTTTCAGGACCCTCCTGGATAATGGGATTTATTTTTAAGTTTTCGGGACCCTCCTGGATAATGGGATTTAATTTTAAGTTTTCGGGACCCTCCTGGATAATGGGATTTAATTTTAAGTTTTCAGGGACCCTCCTGGATAATGGGATTTAGTTTTAGAATTTTTAGGACCCTCCTGGATAATGGGATTTAGTTTTAAGTTTTCAGGACCCTCCTGGATAATGGGATTTAATTTTAGAATTTTCAGGACCCTCCTGGATAATGGGATTTAGTTTTAGAATTTTCATGACCCTCCAGGATAATGGGATTTAGTTTTAGAATTTTCAGGACCCTCCTGGATAATGGGATTTAGTTTTTGAATTTTCAGGACCCTCCTGGATAATGGGATCTAACTTTCAAATTTTGAGTGCTTTGTAGGTAGCATGATCCAATTAACATTCACATCTATGCCCGAATCCCAAGCTGGGGCAGAAAAATTTTCTTTTGTCAGGCGCCCACCTGGACAACGAGGGAAATCATTTTCAGAAATCAGTTCATGCTGAAGTAGCAGAAGCTCGCGGCAAGAATGCGAGTCAATAATCTGAGGTGATCAACATAAGTGATTTCAATCCAGAATAAGAAAAAGAAAAAGAAACAAAAAAAGAGAAAAGGGAGGTGAGTCCAAAAATGCAGAGGCCGAGACAAGAGGTAGGTCGCTCAATACATGACTAAAGCCACAAGCATTGTATGTCCGGTTTTGATCCGAAAAGCAGAAGAAAAGGAACTAGCACCTGCATCTAGCGAGCGTCAAGGTTCAGATCTAAAGTCTACATGAAGAACCATTCAAGACTCAAGATCACTCTTCAGAAGACTTAGAGATAGGAATCTTGTAACTCATAGTTAATAGGTTTAGTTAGTCTTTTTCATTTTCTGATCTTGATGTAATAATAGGACCGTGAACCGGAACCTCGACGGCACTCGACTCGACTCTCCACCTCGGTACACTCCATCATCTCATTCACTTCTGAACTACACGTGACCTGATTCCTCTATAGCCGAGGATATGTAGGCAGCTCAGATACCAGAGCTCGGTCACATTCTCTTTTCTTCTATTTGGTCTTTTAAATAAGGGTCAGGTCAAAAATCCTGTCTAGTCGTTCTTTGTCTGAAAATACTTTGTATTTTCAGTCAATGACGGGCAGCTGTAGACACGTAATTTTTGACCCTACCCCAAATTTAACCCGTTTTGGCGTAGAATATTTAATTTTAGGTGCCATATAGTTATTTACACTAATTTTAACTCTTTTACATTATTTTTATCATAAAATTGAAAAAATACAAAAATAGTTTCATATTATATATATATATATATATATATATATATATATATATATATATTTAGTTTAGTTAATTAAATTAATTTTTTTGCATTACGTAATATATTTATCTTATATTAAAAGTAATTTAATTAAGGTTTGGATATTTGTTTTTAACCCAATGTTATGGCCCAAATATGAGGCCCAAATACCCTATGCATGCCCACAAATCAGATTTTTTGAACCCTAACCCATAACCCTTTCTTCATGACAATAAGAACATAATAGGGATAACACACAAAAAACCCTAGAGTCTCTAGCAGAAAACTAAGAGCTGCCGCCGCCGCCCACCCCACCTGTTCCTGCCGCCGCCGAGCTAACAGAGGAGAGCCAGCCGCCAGACCTCCAGATACCTTCCACCTGAAGGAACCGAACCGACTTCCCCTTCTTCTTCACTTCATACCAAACGACCACCCAAACAGAAAGAGAGAGACGCCAACCCCTCCTATCTACTTCACCGTCCACAAACACCAATTGAGCACCCGTTCTCCTTGTCACGACCCCAATCCCGGTCATGATGGCGCCCAACACAACTGCTAGGCAAGCCCGACCATTTACACTCTCATCCCGAGCATGAAGCTCAAATCAATTACCTGAACATTTATGTCAACAATAAAGCATAACTGTATAACCACCCCAGAGATCTAGGGTCACGAGTCTGGAGCCTCTAAACAAGATCGGATAACAACATCTAGACCAAATACTAAAGTCTGAATAATTTATATACAAAGGAAAAATAGAATAAGAAGAGAAGCCAGGTTCTGCGAACGCCAGCAGCTACCTCAGCAACTCGGATAGATACTGATAAAAGCTGGAGTGCTCGTCTATCCCTCATGTGTACCTGAATCTGCACACAAAGGTGCAGGGAGTAGGGGTGAGTACTAAGTACTCAGTGAGTAATAAATATATAAAAGCAGCTGAAAGAAGGAAATCCACAGAATACCACAGTATGAAGCTAACTACAGTCCGAATCTCTTACGAACTAGCATCAATAGTACAATATAGCTACCACAGAATAATTTAACAAATAAAGATGCAATGCAATGCACATAACCGCTACGGCGTGTAGCCCGATCCATTTAACGTCGACGGCGCTCACTGGGGGTGTGTACGGACTCCGGAGGGGCTCCTACAGCCCAAGCGCAATACTGCTGCGGCGTGCAGCCCGATCCTCATATCAACCGCTGCAGCGTGCAGCCCGATCCTCATATAAACCGCTGCGGCGTGCAGCCCGATCCATCCTCAGTCCACATAAATCAGATAAGTCACAAAAATAGTTCATTTTTCTTAATTCCAATTCCCAGTTCATAATTTATGAAAAGTACTTTAACTTTTATTTAATTTGCAAAAACCGGTGACTTAACATTTCAATAGTGTGATTTCAAATTCCAGGATTGAGATCAATGATTAAGCAAGTATAGCTATCACATAAATACTATCCCCTAGGGATACTACAGGTCGGCACAAGGCCCCAAACAAGGCTTACAACCCACAAATATGTCAAACACAACGTATTTCCATCACTAATAGCATATTTTCCGTATCCGGGATGGACCAAGTCTCAATCCCCAGTTACAATCAGTCCCGCACCTGCCACGGGGTGCGAGCCACGCCCTACTAGCGTCACAATGTGCTAAGCCGGGGTTTCGAACCCTCAGGGCTACCATATACACAAACTACTCACCTCTAGCCGGTCGTAGACTCGTCCGCAATGCCTTTTCCTTTGAATTTCGCCTCCACGTGCGTAGAATCTAGTCAAACCACAACGATTATATCAAATACGGGTCAAAGAAACATAACCCAATTCAATTTACATGAAAAACTCATAATTACGCTAAGTTGGTAAAACCCGACTTTTGGTATGCTGCTCAAAAAATTACGAAATTCATACCAACGTGTTCCTCGTCTCGCCACGAGTCCGTGCATATAAAATTTATCGAAATTGGAGTTCGAATGGCCTTTCAAAACCCAAAAATTCGTTTTCATGATTTAGGCCCTAATTCTTCACAAATTCTACCCAATTTCAGAAATTTTGGTGCTGATTCTAGCATAAAATCATGTTTTTGATTCAAAAAACTTACCTCCAGCGATTACCCATTGATTTCTCTCTTAAAAAATCGCCTCAGAAGCTTCTTCCCGTTCCAAAATTGGAAGAAAACTCGACCTGCTCGTTCTAGGTGTATTGTTCACCCGTTTAACTGCTCCCAATGGATTCCTTGTGAAATTATAATGAATTTAGGCTTTTGAATCACTCAATTTGACCTTATAATGAAGGAGATATGTAGGTTTTAAGATTTGCAAATAGTGCAGGTTTTTAATACGCCGTCAGGGGCAGTTTCGTCATTAACTTGAAAATCTGGCCAGCTTTAGTAAAATGGCCATAAAATCCTCATACGATGTCCAAATTCGATGATTCTTTTTGCTACGGGTCCGTAATTACGATACGGATCTATTTATTCATTCAAAACAATAATACAAGCTCATTTGTTCAATATGATATCATTTATGCTTGAAAAAACGATGTCGAAGCATAAGAAAAACGAGCATAACGCAACCCAAACCTATCTGAAACTCATCCGAGCTCCTCCGGACAGTATACGAACATACTAATATGCCACATATGATCATGTAAACTTAGTTTCACTCTCAAAACACCAAAACTAATATCAAAACACCAAATTTACATCGGATTCAAGCCTAAGTTCTTCCAAAACTTCCGAAACTTGCATTTGATCTAAAACTCGACATAAACACCTCCGAATGATCTAAAATTTTGCACGCATATCCCAAATCACCTAACGGAGCTACTGCAACTATCAGAATTTCGTTCCAAGCTCCGGATCAAAATCTCACCTACCATTCGAATTTTGCCAAAATTCAACCTTAGCCAATTCAAGCCTAAAACTACACCGGACCTCCGAATTCGATTTCGATTGCTCTCCTAAGTCATAAATGATCCCCCGAAACTAGTCAAATCATCAGATTTCCATTTCGAGCTGTCTAACTCATCGATCAATATTCGGTTGACTTTTCCAACATGTTCTTCTCATAAAGAGATTTATGGCCTTATTTCTATCTAAATTCCCTATGATTTGCTTCTAACTTTCCAAACACATATAAGTTAGCATATTGAAGTATTAAATGGAGAAAATGGGGCGATAACTCCCGTAACGACGGGCTGGGTCGTTACATTCTCCCCAACTTAAACAAACGCTCGTCCTCGAGCGTACCTAGAGTTGTACTAGAAGCAACCCAATACCTGACTGACCTTACCAAGCATATATGCGGGGTGGTACCACATCACCCTATCCATCATAAGTCTGATAACACAATATAGCTGAACTTTCACAATCCATCTGAAACATAGACCACATTGCACTTTCCGAAATCATATACCAAATTCGACTCCCACGTCTATACTCAGAATACACCTGAACCAACTGTAATAGCCCATACTCTCCACTCCGGGTGAGATCTTATGGTGTACCAAACAATCCAATCACTCGAGACGATGGCCTCTAATCGCAACAATTTCCCACGATAACCAAATATTAATGAAAACCCTTTCTCGTTAGCTAAAGTCTTATTCCAACACCTTCATGTATGTTGCCCAAGGCAACCGAACACATGATATATCGAATCCATCTCTCAGGTCATCCATTCATGAATCCATTTCCCTTTTTGACCAACATTACAATATATTTCGGAGCCAAACCTCGATGTATTCCTTTCTAACCAGCTGAAATCATATATGCCCGCACTCATTAATGGCTCCAACGATCATTCCGATTATGACACACGCACTGGTGATATGACACCTCAACACCGGCCTAAGCCATAATGAGCACAACACAGGCTCCAATAAGAAACGCTTGAACATACTCAAATCATGACAACTACCTCAAACAAGGAGCTGTAATTCAAATTCCTCAATACCGTCACAACACATAACTGAGATCTTGTCTCACATCATAGAATTAGAGTACTTGAATCCTCCTCGAAAGGTCATAACTTCACGTGGCCTTGCCACGGCTCATGATTCCATCCAAACACTATTACTCCTGAAGCACCTCAAGTCACCATGCTCAAAACAGTCAGCCACGCACAGATTTAGGTCTGAACTCAAGCAATCAATCTCACCCACGGTGAAACAATTAATATACGCCATCAAATCTTGTAAGGACATAACCGATGCGCCAGTCGCCGAGCGACACCCAACACTGACTTTCCTTAAAGACTAGGAAGTATAGTACGCAAGGTAACCTATAGAAAAAAAAAACTATGATCCATATTACACGGTTGCGGCGTGCAACTTGCTCAAAATGACATACCCGTGGTGGCGTGCCACCCGATCCAGATACCATACCTGTGGCGGCGTGCCACCCGATCCAAATAACCCGTGGCGGCTTGCCACCCGATCCACGCAAAACTCTCACAAAAAAAAAATGCACACCGAGTCAGATTTCTCATTACAACAAACATATATAGCCTCAAGCTCGGCCGCAAGATATGCATCCGACAAAGTCTCCCCAATACCGAAACTGGATCAATAGTAGAAACTTTTGCACTGATATCCGCCACGAAGGCCCCACTGACAAAGCAATACCTACCCGCCGTCCGCTGGTCCTGGGTACAACTACCCTGTTGGAGCATACTCTGATGCACTCTGTTGAGAAATTTGTGCCATTTCCGACATAGTCCATATCACATTAGTCTATACGACCTGACTTATGACAACCAGTCTGAAATAGAGTATCATACCCCAAATTCATCATATCAAACTAAGAGAGAGCCACTAGGGCTTCCAATTTCCAATGATCGCTAAACGGTGCCGATACACACGATATACAACCACTGCATAGGCGGATTACGAGAACTTCTAGTCTCCATTACCTATATAACACATGATTCACTATGCCTGATCCCACATTCCACTGTGCGAATACTTAACACACATCAATCATCCATTCATACCACAAAAGTCATTCAGAAATTTTTCCTATGCTATCAACAATTCAATCATCACCATCGATCCAACAAGAGAATACCCCCATACCACTAGATATTATCAGTTTACATTACATTGTCCTTTTGACCATATACCCTGCCATATCACTAGAATAGCAGTACCATTTTTCCCTTAATCACCAGAAAGATCAATTTTTAAATCACCTGCAGCTGCCTGCGCTGCTCAATAATTTTTAATGACTTCTCATATATTATGAACTCATCTCAAAACCTTGAACATGCCATTATCAACTTTCCATAGCACATAGCATATACCATACCACACTAAGATAACATGGAAACTTATATCCCTTTCCTACGCCGCAAACATCGACGCACTCAACTAGCCATGGACCTTCATGATCCCATATAGAAGAAAACTCATTACACATTCCATGCTTTGCATACCAACATGAGATACACTCATTTTCAAACCACGGTAAAACACATCGCAAACTCTTTCTTCCAATTCATTGCATAAGTCTAGCTGCTAGGACTGCGTCCTTTTTACCCACATCGTGCTACGTAACTGCCAGCACTCAAGAGCTTTGTTGCCCCATATCTGCAAGACTCATTACTTCGGACACATACCAGGAGTTAATCGTATCCTTATCATACCGTTTTAGTTTATTAACAAGTTGTTCCATTTACTCAATTTTCTTTCTGAATCATCTTTAACTTAGTACTAGCCTTTACTGTAGCACAACATTATCTCAACTCATGTTACCACACGAGACTCGTACACAAGACTACACGGTCTCAGGCTCACAAGCCGCTGAATACTCACTCAATGTTTCCCAGAAGTACCACATTCTACAATACTTCATTTTGAAGAACTTCCTGCGATTTTGAATTCGTTATCATTACTCTCCAATATAAATACATAGAATCTCATCATTTACATATCATTACACAAGTCTTGATCCCTTATAACGAAAACACCGTCTTTAGCCACATACCCAATCTTACGACACTTGACTGTTACAAGCATGAACACCGCAAGATCATTCTCAGGCGTCATTCACCCTTATTCAATTATAATTCAGCTGTCTTATTGAATAGAACCACTCGTGCCTTTTTAGAACTCTGACACTGCAGAACATGATTACATACAGATGCAAGTAGCTATCTTCCTTTTCTATACATCGAACATTCTGTACCAACAACACTTCAAACCATCCTATTATTTCTTCATATCTACGAAGCACCATAACCTTTATCAAAATTTCCCAACATACTTTGAGACAAAATCAACATAGCACACAACAGTGCAATCAGTTAATCAATAACAACCTCCCCAACTTGGCTCGAAGCCATTCATCAAAGCACATTTAGCCACTTATAGCATTCTTACCCAAATGAGGCCACAATGTTATAGTGAGATTAATCTCAAGTCATTTACGAGCCTTGACAGAGACTCGAATCATCAGAGACCTTAACTCTTCTGCAACACTTGCATTTATACACATACTACAGTTAAGCCTACTCTCTTTAGGTGACAGAAATCTTTTCTAAGTTCTAAATTTTTCAAAAATTTCGGCAAAGTTTCCTTTATAAATTGGCCTATCCACCTGCCAGAGAATCACCAAACCATTCTAACAATACATCCACAACTCAACAAGACATCACAATGCATTTCAACAACATTAAATCTCAATACTATACGAATCATATTATCACAAATTATACCTGAACCTGCGCTACACCCGCTCGCATCATAACACATATCAAATACCCTTCAATTACACATCCGAATCCACCCACCTACTTTGCATCAATCTAGCATTTCAGTACAACACCTTCCACCAGGATACACATAGCATAATCACTTTAGTCTTCCTGCGTCTAAATGCGTTCTACTACACGTAAGGCACTTTACCTTCCAACTAAGAGATATGATAAATATTCACCACGCCCGTAGCTCGGGGCTACACAACAGATTACAATAAGGATCTAACACCTGACAGCTCGTACATTATTAAGCTGCCATTTCCACAGTTAGGAACAATACCGATCACACGAAATTTCGTAATACCAGTTTGTAAAATCAGCACTTTGGTGCTCATGTCATAGACAAAGATGTGGCCTCAAGTCCTCCCGACTGGCCCAACATGAACTCACAAAGATTATATCTCGCCCCTCGACCAGGGAATCACAAGCCATCAAGGCAATTATATTACCGAGCGCTCGAAGCGTACACAGACGTGTGGAAGGAATTTCCAAGAATTATATCTCAAGCTGAATCAAGTACGCACGATAAGAATTTCAAGAAATGTGAAGTGTTTCCTAAAAGTTTGCAGCCTCCCGAGGATAAGTACAGGCGTCCCCGTACCGATCCACAAGACTCTACCAACCGGCTCAAGACTCATGAGGCCTAGTAACCTAGGCTCTGATACCAACTTGTCACGACCCCAATCCCGGTCGTGATGGCGCCCAACACAACTGCTAGGCAAGCCCGACCATTTACACTCTCATCCCGAGCATGAAGCTCAAATCAATTACCTGAATATTTATGTCAACAATAAAGCATAACTGTATAACCACCCCAGAGATCTAGGGTCACGAGTCTGGAGCCTCTAAACAAGATCGGATAACAACATCTAGACCAAATACTAAAGTCCGAATAATTTATATACAAAAGAAAAATAGAATAAGAAGAGAAGCCAGGTTCTGCGAACTCCAGCAGCTACCTCAGCAACTCGGATAGATACTGATAAAAGTTGGAGTGCTCTTTTGTCCCTCCTGTGTACCTGAATCTGCACACAAAGGTGCAGGGAGTAGGTATGAGTACTAAGTACTCAGTGAGTAATAAATATATAAAAGCGACTGAAAGTAGAAAATCCACAGAATACCACAATATGAAGCTAACTACAGTCCGAATCTCTTACGAACTAGCATCAATAGTACAATATAGCTACCACAGAATAATTTAACAAATAAAGATGCAATGCAATGCACATAACCGCTACGGCGTGTAGCCCGATCCATTTAACGTCGACGGCGCTCACTGGGGGTGTGTACAGACTCCGGAGGGGCTCCTACAGCCCAAGCGCAATACTGCTGCGGCGTGCAGCCCGATCCTCATATCAATCGCTGCGGCGTGCAGCCCGATCCTCATATAAACCGCTGCGGCGTGCAGCCCGATCCATCCTCAGTCCACATAAATCAGATAAGTCACAAAAATAGTTCATTTTTCTTAATTCCAATTCCCAGTTCATAATTTATGAAAAGTACTTTAACTTTTATTTAATTTGCAAAAACCGGTGACTTAACATTTCAATAGTGTGATTTCGAATTCCAGGACTGAGATCAATGATTAAGCAAGTATAGCTATCACATAAATACTATCCCCTAGGGATACTACGGGTCGGCACAAGGCCCCAAACAAGGCTTACAACCCACAAATATGTCAAACACAACGTATTTCCATCACTAATAGCATATTTTCCGTATCCGGGATGGACCAAGTCTCAATCCCCAGTTACAATCAGTCCCGCACCTTCCACGGGGTGCGAGCCACACCCTACTAGCGTCACAATGTGCTAAGCCGGGGTTTCGAACCCTCAGGCTACCATATACACAAACTACTCACCTCTAGCCAGTCGTAGACTCGTCCGCAATGTCTTTTCCTTTGAATTTCGCCTCCACGTGCGTAGAATCTAGTCAAACCACAACGATTATATCAAATACAGGTCAAAGAAACATAACCCAATTCAATTTACATGAAAAACTCATAATTACGCTAAGTTGGTAAAACCCGACTTTTGGTATGCTGCTCAAAAAATTACGAAATTCATACCAACGTGTTCCTCGTCTCGCCACGAGTCCGTGCATATAAAATTTATCGAAATTGGAGTTCGAATGGCCTTTCAAAACCCAAAAATTCGTTTTCATGATTTAGGCCCTAATTCTTCACAAATTCTACCCAATTTCAGAAATTTTGGTGCTGATTCTAGCATAAAATCATGTTTTTGATTCAAAAAACTTACCTCCAGCGATTACCCATTGATTTCTCTCTTAAAAATCGCCTCAGAAGCTTCTTCCCGTTCCAAAATTGGAAGAAAACTCGACCTGCTCGTTCTAGGTGTATTGTTCACCCGTTTAACTGCTCCCAATGGATTCCTTGTGAAATTCTAATGAATTTAGGCTTTTGAATCACTCAATTTGACCTTATAATGAAGGAGATATGTAGGTTTTAAGATTTGCAAATAGTGCAGGTTTTTAATACGCCGTCAGGGGCAGTTTCGTCATTAACTTGAAAATCTGACCAGCTTTAGTAAAATGGCCATAAAATCCTCATACGATGTTCAAATTCGATGATTCTTTTTGCTACGGGTCCGTAATTACGATACGGATCTATTTATTCATTCAAAACAATAATACAAGCTCATTTGTTCAATATGATATCATTTATGCTTGAAAAAACGATGTCGAAGCATAAGAAAAACGAGCATAACGCAACCCAAACCTATCTGAAACTCATCCGAGCTCCTCCGGACAGTATACGAACATACTAATATGCCACATATGATCATGTAAACTTAGTTTCACTCTCAAAACACCAAAACTAATATCAAAACACCAAATTTACATCGGATTCAAGCCTAAGTTCTTCCAAAACTTCCGAAACTTGCATTTGATCTAAAACTCGACATAAACACCTCCGAATGATCTAAAATTTTGCACGCATATCCCAAATCACCTAACGGAGCTACTGCAACTATCAGAATTTCGTTCCAAGCTCCGGATCAAAATCTCACCTACCATTCGAATTTTGCCAAAATTCAACCTTAGCCAATTCAAGCCTAAAACTACACCGGACCTCCGAATTCGATTTCGATTGCTCTCCTAAGTCATAAATGATCCCCCGAAACTAGTCAAATCATCAGATTTCCATTTCGAGCTGTCTAACTCATCGATCAATATTCGGTTGACTTTTCCAACATGTTCTTCTCATAAAGAGATTTATGGCCTTATTTCTATCTAAATTCCCTATGATTTGCTTCTAACTTTCCAAACACATATAAGTTAGCATATTGAAGTATTAAATGGAGAAAATGGGGCGATAACTCCCGTAACGACGGGCTGGGTCGTTACACTCCTCCAGCCCCATCGCTCAGCCACGCCACCATTCTCGCCGCTAGTCACTCTTCAACCAACGGCCGCCTCTACTCCTTGGACTCCTGTAGCCGCCGCCTGCAGCTCAGTCCAAACGACCCCCTTCTTCTCCTTTAACACACAGCCACGCCGGATAACACTCCAAGACCAGCCGGTCCATCTTCTCAAAACCAGCCACCACCCCTGTTGCATTTACACCAAAAACTCCAAGAGCTCAGAACGACCAGACCACATCCCAGCGGCCTTACTTCAACTGCGATGAGCACACACACATACGGACATAGCTAAGGAGAATGATAAACCAATGTCCTCACCATAAGGACCAACTGAAAACAACTTAAACAATAGTATAAAAATCCAATTCAAATCAACGATCAGCTCTTTGAGCTTCGGTGTTGTCCGAGCCGAGTGGAGTTCGAGTTCGTCGGCGAGATTTGAGGTTTTCCGGCAAGGTTCGGATCTGAGGTTCTGTTCAGGGGGTCTTATTGCTTGTAAGTTTCAAAGCCGCACGGACATTTGAGCTTCAAATTTTATTGAAGGTCTATCTCATTCTCCCTCTGTTAATGTGCTAATTGCGTGTTATTTTGGTTGAATCTCTTGTGATTGATTTATAGTTAGCTTTTCTTTAATTGAATGAATTCCATAGACTGAATACATTGGGGATATAAATTGATAAAATAACATGTGTTGTACAGTGAGCAATTTGAGAGTTACACTTTAATTTAAGGTGAAGTAATTTGGAATGGGAATTAACTTCACGTTCTTGTTTTATCAAATGTGTCATTGGCTTAGATACTTAATTTGAAAGAGAGAGTAGAACATGAATATATTGTTTAAGTTTTTTTTATTACATCACTAGCTAGGAATATGCTTTATGCCGACAATATTTGGGTAGGCAAGCTTTAGGATTTTGCTTTTGATTTTGAGGCGAGAGGTTGTCCCTTAGTTAAATTTATCCGGGGAATGCCCTGTGAAGTTTGTATATATTATTATACGGGGTATGCCCCGAAGAACTATGTAAATATTTTGGAGGCCTTGGCGAGCATGGTGGATAAGTCGTAGTATAGGTTAGCTTAGGATGTTTCTTTTCCTTTTCATTTTCTTTTATTTAGGTGGGGACGACCTCGAGCCTCTTGTGTGCTTATTCTATTTTGTTTGTGTTTACCTCAATTTGAATGTTCTAAAAGCCGATTTGATCAAGTACGCAACCGTAATAGTTACGGGACTTGGGGAATGCCTAACACCTTCTCCCCAAGTCAAATGAACCCCCTTACCCGAATCTCTGGTGCGGAATTATGTTTTGGAGTCCAAAGTGTTTTAAAAGGAAAATCATTTTAAAAACGGTGACCTGGCACACTAAAACCAATGTCGGGTGGCGACTCTGAGTTAATCCTTTTGAAACACAATTTTTGTCACTTTCAAAATAGAAAAACCCTTTTCAAGCATTTTACTAAAATTCTTTTATTTATCTAAGAGGGTTTAGTGGAAAGTTTTTGGTTTGTTTGGTAAAAAAAAGGGTGTGACATAAACAATCCTGACCGTTGATCTTGATTGATCCAACGGCCAAGGATGGGCTCAATGTAACGGGTATTTAAACCTATTCTCTAGAGACGACCGACCATTTCTCAATTCATCAAACCCTAGCCGCCCCTGTCTCTTCTTCTTCTCCCATTCTTCATCTTCTCGAAGCTCACCGTCCATGGAGACTGTCCACTCCCCACGGCAGTCTCCGGCCACCTCTCATCTCCCTCTATTCTCTCTTCTACTTCTTCACCCCAAACCAACATGAAAACACCAAGAAACCTCGAAAAACCTTAGCTCTGGCGACTCTGCTAGGGATAAGCAACCCAGAACTTCGGTTTCAGGGTTTAAGAATTCGAGCTCGTTAAAATTCCCATTCTCGATGTTATTTGACTTTGTTATATGCTTTGAACAACATGCTATGTGTTTTACCGCTTTGATATTATATGGATTGTATATATAAATTGTTCCGAAAACCCTTCTCTTCTTCACCTCCGGGGATGTGCTTACTGGTTGAGACTCCCCATTCTGTTAAGTCAAACCTAAAATAATAAACAGAGGCCGGATAAGTTACAAAGCCGATTGACCCCGTGGGTCACCGATACGTAGCCCCCTCCTCTATCCGAGTTGTCCACTCGGGTGCACGGTCTAGCATTCTATGAAAACTATAAGACATTATGTCTAGGATGATTATTTGCATCATAATTGACTTAGGGGACTCAACACAAGGGTTGGGTCTCTCTAGGATAGGTGACCCGGTAATTAAAGGCCGAGCATACTATATGTTGCATTTTTAATTGTCTTTGATTGTTATGCGGACCGGCGAAATTCCCGAAAAAGAATAGAAAGAGAACATTCAGATATGAAAAAAAGAGAGAGAAATATTGATAAAAGAGTTGTTAAAAATAGGAAATAGCTTTGTTGTTAAAATAATTGGTCAATTAATCTGACCGAACTACGCAGGTTTGATTCTCGCCATTAGGTGGGATACATAGGCAACCGTTGAACGGGTCCAACCACCCTTCTTAGAAAATGACCAAAAAAGTATTTTAGTTTCAAATAATCGAGGTGATCGCTATTTTTGAAAATAGCCGAATGTTCCGAAAGGACGCCGGAAGGCTATTTTGGCAAAAATTACCGCTTTGAAAGTCATGTCTTTTCCTTTTTCAAAATAAAAAACCTGAGAAGGTTATAAAATGAAAATTTGCTTTGAAAAATATTTTCCTTTTTTTAAAGTAAAATCGCCTTTAATAAATGTGCAGGATGAGCATGATATAGAATGAACCCTTCACTTTAATGAATATAATCCCTTTGGAGCTAAGATTATGGTGGAACGACATGGGATAAGAAGGAAAGAATTGGGTTAAATGTTATCTGAGGACATTACAGGATTAATGGACATAATTCCCCGAGGTGATATAACCTGAGCACTTGTTACATGCTGGGATCCTGCGCACCATGTTCTGCATTTTTCGGACTTTGAACTCACTCCCACTCTTGAAGAAGTTGCTTACTATATAGGAAAAAACGACGTCCCCTTAAAATAGAAATACCCGGTGGCTCCAAGAGCGATAACGGTGCACCGCTTCCTAGACTCTTTGAAGATTGCTCGGAACGTCCACAATGAGGATTTGGTTGATGGATTTTTCTCCTTAAACTTCATCTACAGTAGATATGGACATGTCGGGGGTTTCAATGACCCTACAAACAAACTCTGTAGTAAGTCCAACCAAGCCAAATGGGAGGAACATCGATGATTCGCCTTTCTGGTGGCATTTCTCGGAATAATCATATTTCCAAGAAAGGATAGGCACATTGATACAAGAGTCGCCGGGGTGGCCAGCACTTTGATTGTACAAGATAATTGCACTTTGGCACCAATGATCATAGCCGATATCTACCGTGCCTTGACAACATGTAAAGCTGGGTACAACTTCTTTGAGGGATGTAACTTGATTCTGCAAATCTGGTTGATAGAACATCTATGCCATCATCCTTGATTCTCAAGCTATGGGCCGACTTAAAGAACGTGCCTCGAAGAATTCTATACAAGAACAAAAGAGGTTAAGCTGCCAGAGGGAGTTAAAGGTTGGATTTCATATCTACGATCATTGACCGATATCCAAATCGATTGGGCATATGGATGGTTGTCCTTCGATGAGGTGATTTACATGCCGACGGAAGGGTCACACTTCTTGATCAAGGGTTTAAAAAGTGTCCAGCCTTATGCCCCGTACAGGGTCATACGACAGTTTGGAAGATATCAAGTTATACCAAAAGATGGGGACATCAGTTTGCAAGCAATAGAGATTAGTCCAGATGGGCAATTCCCGAAAACAAAGTTCCAACAAATTTGGAATGAGTGTCAAAATTTGAAAACAGAAACTTGTGTGGAAAACAGAGCTCGGGGAGAAGTATCGCCAGGGTATGCCGCATGGTATCGACGGGGTATTGAGCATGATAGACCATTGAAAAGACCTCATGTTCAAGATTTGGCCGAGTAGTTTAAGGACTATGGGAATTGGGTGGCTAAATAAAATGAGTATAAGGCCAAGATCAACTTGCTAGAAAAACAGTTGCGAGATATCCAATTCGAGAGTAGTTTACAAGCAGCATCTGATGAAGGAGAAAAGAAGCAGCTGAAAAAAGAGAATGAAATTCTAAAGGCTCAAGTTGCACAAATGAAAATTACATCCGAGACCCCGGTTCGCTTAGCCCGAGATGAGAAGCTAATTGAAAATCTTCGGCGCAAGAATGATTACAGCTTCGATCTTGACAAAGCAGAAAAAGAGTTAGTTAAAGTTCATAAGCAACTGGCCAGGAATGCCGAGGAAAGAGCTAGAATGGTTCAGCAACTACAAGATAAAAATGAAATTGAGGTAGCTCGATTGAGAAAGAAAGTCATCACAGCCACAGTCAAAAGTGACAAAATAATCAAAAATTTTGAAGAAGAAGAGAGCATTGTTACACGACTATAACTCGATTAGAGTTTGAGTTACAACAGCTACAAAAAGAGAACCAACAAACCTTAGACGCTAGCGCCAAACAGATCAGCAGGTTACTTCAAGAAAAAGGGGTCATTCGAGAAAACATTGTCCATATTGCTCAGTACATCACCATAAAATGCCAATTGTGTGAAGATATGTCCCAAGCAATATTTGCATCGGCCGTGAAGTTCTTTGTGAAGCAAGTCATGTCCGACCTAGACAGGCTCCAAAGTGGATTGGTATATCGACCCGCGGCAAGACCGAACGACGTCTCGCGGGCATTAGGAGCATTAATGTACTCATAGGGCATGCATTTTGTATTCGTATTTCTTTTTTGCATTGGTAGCACAACATCACTTTGTAATTCAATGTTTTTGAGTATCAATGAAAGGATCAAAGCAGTTGTTGCTAATCTTTTTCCGCTTTATATCAATTGTCAGAACGATAGGCAAATATGTAGGAACGAAAATCAATAAAGAAAAGAAGAAGTAAAGAAATGAACAAAATTGAGGATAAAGAAAAGAAAAAGAATGAAAAAAAAGAAGAAGAAAAGAAAAAAAAAAGAGAAAAAGAAAAAAGAACGGAAAAACAAAAAAAAGGAAAAAAAAAGAGAAGAAAGAAAGGGGAGAGATGAATGAATAATAAATGGAGGTTAATACAAAATGGAATAAGTGTCGGTATGATGCATAACGATCAAAGACAAAAAATTGTAATTTTTAATCGTTGCATCTTACCCATTTGTGTACTAATTATTAACAAGTGTTGTTGTTTATGAGAATCAGATTTCAGCTGGCATTTGGTACTCTGGCAAATCATCATTACAACACATAATCAAAAACTATGACTAAGGTTGTGTCTCAGGAAATTGAGCCAAATATCATGGACCCAGTGCAAGAAGAGGAGGTTGAACAAATGATCACAATTGCGAACTATGCCCAGCTTGCCCATGTTCGTATTTGCGAAGTGTTCTTTGCATTTGCGATGATTGATTTCTTCAGTTTACCTCGCAATTGCGAAGGTGATCTTCGCATTTCTGATGCCTGACTTCTTCTGCTGACTTCGCAATTGCGAAGGTGCTCTTCGCATTTGCGATGCTTGACTTCTTCTGTTGACTTCGCAATTGCGAAGGCCTTGTCGCATTTGCGACCACTGAGGCCACTGCCTAGATTTTCTCTCCTTTTTGGCTCCTTTTGACTTGTTTTCACTTGGTTTCTTCACTATTACTTCTAAACCACATACAACCTGTAAAATAGAAGTAAATGGCATCAAATACATGATTTTATTGCTCAACATAGCAAAAGTATAGATTTAAAGACAAGACGAGTTGGTAAAATACCAACTCATCACACCCCCAAACATGAACTATTGCTTGTACTCAAGCAACACAAGCAACAAAATCTCTTCCCAAGTTGTTAACTCAACAATGCATCTACATAATGCCAAGCCAAAAAGAAAGTCTACTTTAAGCACAAATGCATGACTTCGATTGGTACCAACATTTACTCCAAGGCATATGAATTATCAAGCACTTCACATAAACTTCATTATACTTCAAGTGCTCAACCACTAATGCAAATCAAAGTAACAATCAAGTCATGACACTAAAGCTTCAAAATTTGCCTCTCTATCACAATCAACTTTCTTTGGTCATTCTTTCCAATTGAAAATGGGATTAAATTCACAACTCAAATCTCATGTGCCCTTAAATCCCACACTCATGAATCTTAATTTCAAACAAAAATGGGATATCAAATGGAAAGAATTCACTCTCTCTCAAAAAGATGTTCAAATGCATACAAGTAGTACCATAGGCTTGCCCTTCATGTATTCCTCCACTAATGTAGACAACTTGGCTCAAAATCAATTAGGACTTAAGGGTTGTAGTTTAGGCTTTTGGTTAAGGTAAGGCAAAATTTCGGTTAAAGTGACTCAAAACCTCCCAAAGCACTACAATATTTACAATTAAAGTCCCCTTCCTTCAAAAATATTTTCCGTCCTTTCTTCGGTTTTTCATTTCACATCTAGTCTTCCTTTTTGTTTTTACAATTTCTTATCATTTTATTCTATATATTTTCTTTTCTTTTCTTTCCTTTTTTTTTCTTCTTTTCTTCCTTTCACCATTTTCAAGCAACTTTCATATCACAATTTCCAACCTTCACCCCCAAACTTAGGCTTTTAGCCTATGCTTATACTTTCAAAGTACTTATCGAGGTAGGGTGCCAAAAGCTAGATCAATTAACAACAAAGGATTTAAGCTTGTAATATGGTTGCCAAATAATAAGGTTAAAGGCTCAAAATGGGTTTACTAGGGAAAATATTTAAGGGTAGGAAGTTTTTTAAGGCATGCTAGTGGTCCAAGGAAGGCCTAATATCATTTTTCAAACCAAGTTAGTCTATGATTTCACCTTGAAGCACATTCCGGGCAAGTTCTAGACCACAAGTACTACAAAAGAACAGACAAATAAATCTCACCACACATGGCACATGAAAACTCAAGTGGAATACAAATCCAAAATCCAATTGAAACAAATGATTCAAAGAGGTCACATATAGCATAAAGGAATCTATTTAATGAGTTAAAGAGCCAAAAATTGAGTCTAAAAGTCATGACATCTTTACTTCAATCATTTTTCTTTTTCTACAACTAAAAATTCATATGCCAATGTTTAAATTATGTTGGCACCAAGAAAGCCAGAACTAGGCCAATGGACACAAATCCTAACTCAAACCATTTATTTTTCTAATTTTAACAAAAGCTACTCCTAATTACAAGACTAATTCCCTTAAGAACGTTGTCAATCTATCCATCATCGAGAAAATAGAACAAAAAATTACCCGGTTCAAGAAGAAAATTGGCATCATCGGAAAAAGAACCGCGGTATAAAGAAAACCAAATATATTTCCACTATCATATAACATACTATATAAGAAAATTAAGATGCTAATAAATATTAAGTAACTAAACGTACTAATATCACATATCACATGAAAATATACTAATAACAACATGAAAACAAACATATATAAACAAACTAATATAACACATGACATGAAATTATACTAAAAACACCATGAAAATAACTACTATACTAATCCGCCAAAACAATAGTTATACAAGAAGCCACCCCTAACCAAAGATGTTGCATTGTCCCCAATGCAACAGAACATGATAGAGTAAAAATGAAGGACAGTGCTCCCTGAATAATGCATCAACTGCTCTCCTCGCTATCTGAGTCTGAATCCTCCTCATCTCGTTCCTCCTCGGGCCACTCAACCGGAATCTCATCATCCTCCACCGCCTTGCTCGATGGTAACCGGTCTTGAGGCTTGAGGACCTTCCATAGCCCCTTGATACCCTTCTACATGCGAGTGAAGAATTTATCTCGTTTCTTCTCCCTTTTGACCATTCCTCAGTGAAAGGAAATGCTACTCAGGGATTAAAAAAGAAAGTTGGTGCCTCATTAGAAAGACTTGGTTCGTAGAGTAGAGGCCTTTCCCCAAGATATTGGTTTTAAGATCCTCTCCTTACAGTCAAGTGGCTTTCACTCCTTGACTAACATTTTCTATTCCCCTTCGACCGGTCGTAAAAAGGAAAGAAGAATAACTGAGATAGTATGCTATGCGCAGACTGACTTGCTACATGCTTTGTTTGAGGAATGTTTGAGTGAAGGGCGATGCCAGTCAATTGAGACTCTTTTTACTAATTAATACATAGTAGACTTTCATCAATCTTAACTCAATTCCCGTCTTCTCTAGTGGGAATTCTGATCCCGAATAACTAAATAGCGTCAGTGAGGATGCCCGTGCCCAGTCCCAGTAGCTTCTCTTTCAGCTTCTTAACCACGTGGATCCTTTGGAGAAGCAAGTTATCCAATTTTATCTCTTTCCTCAGGTATTAAGGTTCCTACCCTTCTTGTGTCACGAGCTTTTTCCATTCTCTTTCTTTTTTTAATAATTGGAATGGAATCTTTCGGTAATGGTCTAACTAGTTCCACCCCTTTGATGGGGTAATGTACTTCATGTCCTAGCTTTCCTTTCTTTCAGGGCCATTTCCTTCGCCATTTCTTCTTGGTCTTAGGCATCTCCCTCTCGTCCTATTATGGTAAGTTAATCGTAAAGTCTAGGAAGTTAGGGTTTTGCAATCATTCTAATCTCTCTAGTCTTGGCAGTTTCATTAAGCCATTCTGCTATCATTCTAGTTGTTAGTGAAGTAACTGCATGATGTTCGATCGTGTAACTAGCACCGCAGCCAATGAATGTCCTCAACTCGGAGAAAGGGAATATGAATGATTATCAGCATGTAAAAAAAACCTTAGGTCATTGGAGACCATTACTTTATGATCCGTCATTGGACTCAAGGGTTTATCTCATCTGAAGCTACCATTTATTCGGTGGCACTTAATTGGAAGTTGGTAACTAAGTGAGAAAATGGCTCTAATGAAACTAAATCTATTTTAGCTTGCTCATACAAAGAATCATTCTATCCTTTCGTCCCTCACTGCCTTAAGGCACACCTTTACTCCAAAGACCGGATTCATTCACAACAGCTTCTCATTCCCTTGCTTCCCCATTCTTTTTGAGTATCATATATTTTTACTTTACTGTAAAAGCCTTAAGTAGGGCTCCTACAGCTCTTACCATCAAATAGCCTCTCTCCGCTGTACTAAATAGTCTTTCTATCTCCCCTTTCCCTAGGGTTTTAGAAGGAGTTGCTATTGTTGTTTCATTCCAGCCCGTTCCATTTACCGGTGGCTCAGTTGCTGTCCTAAGGGGGGCAACATCAATTCTTGATGCTTGAAAGCAGCTGTTCTAGAGAGTTTTCTTTCAAAGCTGGGTTAAAGGGCGAAAGACTGGTTTCCAAGTTTGTCTTCATAGAAGAAAGTTTGCATTTCCTCTTAGTGTGAGAAAGCCAGGTCGAGATCTAGTTCTATTTTTCAATCAAAGAGTTAGAAAGCTATCTTTAAGCAGGCCAGTCTAAGTTTGACTTTGTCGCTGGAATTTCGGGGACCGGCTTCGTAAGACCATTTCGGCCTATTCATGGCTAAGCTCTATTGAGCGGACAATTACCTTTCTTTAACTAGGTGAAACAGCAAATCAGACATTTCATTTCTTATTATAAGAAATTTGAGAGAGCGAATGAGATTGATCGAAAACATAGTCTGAATTGGGTGTGTGAAGCATGCCACTAGCTTTTCATCCTTAGACTGTATGAAACTCTTCATGCAAGGAATAGAATACGCTCTTTTCTTTGAAGGGCGTTAATCAATAATTCAGCGAGCCTTGCTTATTTTCATTGGGTTTATTTATTATTTTATTAGACTGTTCGAGTATTCTTAAACGAGTGGAACGATCTAAAGAATAGCCTGCGGGAGATATCTATGAATTTCTCTTAATTGACTTTTGCTTTCAAGCTTCAGTGTGAAAGTGAACGTAGAATGTAAGAGAAATTCAAATGTTATAACTTCAGTACGTCAGGAACCATCCGAAAAAGAAAGACTATCCTAGAATAAATTGTATAACTTGGATAAACTATTCCCCTTATGTCCCGTTCTCAATGAGACTCGTATATAGGGAATTAATATAGGGAATACTTTCCTCTGTAGAAAGGATCTGTTGAGCAATAGGTTCTATGGGAGGTAGCTCAAAGTCCAAACCTGGAGTAGTTTCTTTATAAACCTGTACAAGCATTTCTACTTTGGATATGATTCTTTCTTTTAGCGTATCTATAGTCAATTGATTGAGCTTATTCCCTATATTAATGGAATTTAGATTTCTGGCCTGTCCAGCCCTAAAATCCACAAGAAGGGCGATAGAGAGTGTTAACCCTAGAGATGTGATGTATTTTGAAATTAGCAAGTCTATTGCTTTGATTCATTTTCTTTTCTTTTTCCGCTCCCCCGGGAAAAGACTTGTCGGAAATCGCTGGTGGTTGGTCTGGAAAGACATGGGGCTTTTTGGGCGTAAAAGTGCTTTTCTTACGATATTTCGAGTTGGATGAAAAGATTAAAGTTACAATATCATATATGTTGTTCGAAACTATCTTACTTTGAAAGAGGGAGTTAGTACCAACAATCGAAAAGCTATTGGGTAAGTCGTGTGGCGCATCAAATCTTTCAAAAGAAAGAAAGTGCCCTTCAGAAAGAATGAAAAAGCATAGAAATCAAACTCCTCGGGTGCGTCTGCGCTCAGTCTCTGTCTGACTGCCCATTACCTAAATCTCAATCTAGCTTCAAAGGGTAGCTTTATTTTTGGTCTGACGACCTCTTATTCATCTGGTCATTATACTTGCAGCAAGAAAAGCGCTTTGGAAAGATAGTTTTCCAGGTCTATCTATTTGTATACATTGGCAAGAGAAGCCTAGGTACCCATTCGCCGGAGTGCGGTTTGAAGATGCTCGAGCGAAGCGAGAAGAAGGAACAAAGTAACTCGACCGTAAGGGAGAGCATTTTCCTCCCTCGAATATTTATCTTTGTTTTTTGCTTGATTATACGGCTGTTGATTGAGTCTTTCTGTTGTAGGAGCGATATAAAGGGGTTTTCGTCAAGGTCTTCGAGTCCTCTTTTTGAAGTGGGAAGTGAGGGGGCAGTGCTAGCTGTCCATCTAGTCCATTCCGTCTTGTGTTGGAAAAATCTCTACTCTACCCCTATGTTCGTATGCCCCTATGTACATGCAAGCTGTGGCCCCTTGGCTCTAAGCCTAATAGTGGTCTTTGTGTAAGGAAGCAAGCAACCTAAATATGGCACATGTCGCAGGGCCCCACTCGGATGAGTGGTTTTGAGGCAGGCGTCTTCTAGGCTTTCACCCTCTATCAGTCTATTGCATCAAGAGTATTGAGATTGATTGGGCCCTAGGACCCTTTTAGGAAAGCGACGGAAGAAAAGTAAGGATGAATAAGAAGGATCTTGCTATTCTAGGATGTGGCATACTTGAAAGACTGACTGTTGACTTTGATCATTCGGTAGTACTAAGACTTGAATCTGTATCTCAAATAGGGCAATATCAGGCCTTTTGTGCGATATCGATCTTCTGTATATGGTAAGCAGACTGCCTTTTCCCCTTACTAAATCAAATGGGGAAATGAAAAGGGGTCGACCTTAAGTTCCAGCTTAGATAGCTTAGACTGAAGAGTTGTAGATTTGCTTTCTGAAAGAGTCATTTTCTCGTTATTAGAGAAAAGCAAAAGCCTTAGAAGGGAGCACTCGTGGCACACTTACTATATCCCATTCCATCCTCATATTACCCATTCGTTAACTAACCTACCTTGCTTTTCAAATATAAATAGAAAACCACTCATGTCAATAGCTCCTTTCATCATGGTTCACTGTCCCTAATCAATTTTGATCACTAAAAAAGACCTCTGCAGGACCTTCTCCGGGAAGACAAAATCAAAGGTAGACAACAGTCAGTTGTTTCACTTCAGTAAGAGGTAAGGCAGAAAAAGTAAAAAGGGAAAGGCACCTTGACTTTGAAAACTCAAAGGGCAAGCAAGGGAAGTGCAAGCTAACTAATGGCAAGGACCGGAGATAGAGAGTGATGAAGGGGGAAGAGGAGCTTGGTAGCTTGCGTAAGTCTAGTTTCAGAGGTTCAGAATCCAAAGCCAACTCTCAGACCATTTGAGTTTACAGACTCTGCCGCTTAGGTGACTACGAGATAGAACATGGGTTCACCCGCTCAAAACTACAACTAGACTACCAGTAGAGGAACTGAACGGGCAAGAAGACCTACTAAATAGGAGGAAAAGGTGCTATCCCAATAGGTTCCGGATCGGATCGAGCAATAAGTGAAGGAGCTTGACCAATCCCAATGAGGGAAGTAGTGAAAGAGAATCGGAAGGGATATCTTGAACTCAGGGGGGAGGGACCTTAATGGCAACAAAAAAAGTGCGTGTATTTCTCGATAAAAGAAGCCCTTGAACTCACCTCCATTCAACAAAGAAATTTCACACATGAACTCTTCTCGGGATTGGACTCTTTCTGACAGCCCTTTTGCCAGCGTAGATGAATCTTCTATCCAGGTCTGATTTCGACCCGTCTTCCAAGACACCTTCAACCAACCGTAGAGATCAGGGGTGATATATCAAAGTCGACCTCCTTGTCAAGTCAGATAGATGATTGGCATATAGAGATGCTTAAAACATCATTCTCTGAATAACTGAAAATAGAAGCGACGAAGCAATGAGCTTAGCGTACCTTTTTTGACTACCTTCTCTTTCATGTCTGAGTTCTAACATTCTAGGGAATCTATGCTTTGTTTTGTCAATGTCACTTTCAATACGCTTCACACATACAAGTTTGATTGAACTTTTCACATTGGCCATCTAGAGAGATTATATACAGTGTGCCGTTAGGGAGGAAAACTCTTGAATATGAAAGAGGGGGAAAACTGACTTCTAGTGGGGGTTGGCTCCCTAGCCTAAACCTATTAGTCTTTCTAGCTTAACGTCTTAGGAGTGAAGTTCATCCCGGGCGGGGAGAACGAATGATGTTTATTGGCATAAGGCCCCTAGTCTAATTCTGAAGCATTGCCTCTTCAGTCAAAAGGGTGTGATGTGATTCACAGGTGGGGATCACGAACGAGATATAGCACAAGAACTTGACTTAAGTAATTTCTTAATAAAGTCTCTTAGCGCCAACCTCATATTAACTCAGTCTGAAATTTCCACTTTCTAATCGATTAATTAGCGATTATCAAAGATGGAATGATAGGTGAAAGCTGCTTAGGACCTAACTTTAAGAAAGTGAACATTTGTATGCTCTAACAACCTTAAGGTATGACTAAACAGGGCGTATTGCACTAACATAATGACTTATGTGCTTAATCTTAAGCTTTTCTTAAAAAATTTAGTCAATTAGTCTTATTAAGATAAGGATAACTTTGAGGTATAAGGTATTATGGCAATCTCTGTTATACAAGTAAATTTAAGTTAATTATGTAGGATGAGCTACTACCTTCCTTCTAATCGGTTCGAAGAGAAAAGGAAACAATAAAGGTTCACTTTCATTGGTGCTTCCCCCTACACGTATATTTGAGCGAGAGCGGGCGCTAGCTTCCTAAATAGGATTTTCTATGAGGTAGAGGCCCAGGCCGCGCGAAGCAAGAGGAAATAGGTATAGGCTGGATCAATAAAAGAAAGATAAGGAAAGTGTACAAGATTCCAATCGGGCTACCTCTGAAGGAATATGGCGTCGAGGAAGGGTATTTCGAATCTCGATCAAATAGCATAGCACGGGACTGCGCCAAGCATAGCGAGTTAGGTATGGGCTTTCTTTCACTACCAGAATCACCATTTGGCAGGGCTACTAGGACTTAGGTCTCTCTCTTGGGCGGGGCATCAAGTACATCTATCTTTACCGATTAACTAATTTCTAAACGCTGGAGTGGATCCTAAAGAGATACCACTTCCTCATGAATTTATCTTGAATCGAGATCTTTTGGCTCAAATTTATCCCAGTTTTCCAAAGGAGCAACCCCATTTTTCACCTTGAATTGGTCAAAATATGCGGAATTTCTTACATTTCGTGGAGAATTAGATCCTGTAACTGGGGGTTTGTGGCTGACTAATATTGCCCATTACCATTTAGCTATTGCATTTATTTTTCTCGTTGCTGGTTATATGTATAGAACCATTTTCGGGATTGGGAACAGTATGAAAATCTTTCAAATCCTTGATAGTCTTGAAAGGGAATGCGAATCGAGCCACCACTTTCTTTATTTAAAGAAAAAAAAGAGGGTGCGGGTCAAATCTGCATCTTTGCGCCCTTTACTTACTTCAAGGGATGGTGCGTCCGATACATGATTGGTTAATGACGATTCTCAATAGCATCTATAAGATCTCGACGCTTACTAGACGGAATTCGATCAAAAATGAAAACCTTGGATATTTTTCTTAGCAGGAGATGAACTACCAACAGATTTGTATGTAAGTGCACGATAGGAATCAAGAGAAAGCTAGCATCCAATCAAGAAAGAATCACTTCGGAGAATTAGACTAAGCTTCCCCCTTCTCTCTCTTCTTTAGCTAATGATGAAGCAAATCCCTAAAGTAAAAGTAGTCCATGAAAGCATCTATTTTTTCCATTCAATAAATTGCTTGTGTAAAAATGGATTGAGTCTCTTATAAGAACTTCCTTTATTCTCTTTTCTTCTATTAGTTATCTAGGATTGAGAAAGCTCCGCCCAATAGCACTTAGCCATGTGTGTGTAGACCGAAATGGTCTCACGAAGCCGGTCAACGGGACCCTAAGAGCAAGTCAAAACTACGAGAAGGGCACGAGAAGTTTTGTGAAGGTAGAGAGAGATTTTAAAATCAGACTTCAAGTTGGTGTGCCGCGTGTTAACAAGGCAGAGACCGCCCCAGGCTTCGCCCTAATTCCCATCTAACGTTGAATAAGATTAGATTAGTCTCGCAAAATCCGTTCTCGAACGATTCATTTATGGAATTAGGCGTAGGTCTATGAAAATTTCTTGTGATTCCCCTTCTTTCTTCGATGAAGGCATACACACATCGATAGGGAACCCAAAGAAGAGCTAGAAAAAGGAAAGCGGCACATTAACTCAATAGCTCCATTTCTTGTTCCTGAGCGGAAGGTATGCTCAGCACCTGATACATTGCTATTTCTTAATCCTTGCGGAAGGGGAAAATGAGTCGGTTGGCTATTAGAGTATAGCCTCTCTCGGGGTTAGCGATAAGAGTACACCGGCCCGTGTGGTAGCGGGCTAACTAAGGATTTCGTGCTTACAAGGAAGCGTGCAAGTGGGTCAATGCATCACCAGCCAAGCTAGTCACTTGGAACATAGGGGTATTTAATTACCGAGCTTTTGGGCCATGAGAACCGACTACGGATTTGCTCCTTAGATAGTGAGTAGCAAAGAAGGGTAGGGTTTAAAGTTTAGGGTTTTCACTTCCACGTCCCAGCTCGTCGAAGCTACCGCGTATCGATTGAAATTTCCCTCCTCAGCCGGAGGCGGAACCGGCTCACCCTAAACCATCATCAGAAGAGTAAGAAAGGAGAAGGGAACGGGAGTTTCTTGCCTCCAAAGAGTATAAAGAAGTGGAGTGTCACCCCAACAAACTAGATGCACGCATCAAGGCGTTCTGCCAACGAGCAAAGGCAATCACTCAAGAAAGGGGATTCAGCCCCGACAAATATGATGTAGTGAAAGACGTTGCAGACTATGTGGCCGGTGACATAAAAGATATGACAACAGCTAGCCAACTCCGCTTTCTAATGAGGTTAAGGCGTGACGTAGCAAATTGAAACAGCGAGACTTAGGTTCTCATCGAACGAGAAGTTGGAAGATGGAGACCAGGGTTGGCACAGAATCATAAAGGTTTGAGGACCCGTTGGTCAAAGGAAAGGGAATGTCCTGCTTCCAGGATGGAGCCGTATGATGCAAGAGTGTCACGTACGATTCCTTTTAGAAGGGTGTGATACCACCACCTATCAGGCTCGATGAGCGGTCCACAGAGCTGCATCCCTACTCAACTGGTCTATGCACAACGCTCTCTCCGGGAGGTTGGCCGCCTATCCTAGATCTTCCCATTTCCAAGAAGATCTCCGAGCAGCATTTCCATGATATCGTTATGATCAATTAATGGGACTTGGCCGGAAAGTGTTCTTGTCTCTATCATTAGATCGGGTAGTCCCCGTTTCTGGTGTTTTAGTCACCTTTCAATGGCTCCTTTAATTATGTGCGAGGAATTTCCCTATTGAGTAATGGGAAGCGGGCTAGTCACTGAAAATGCCCCGCCCGTAAGTTCCTTTGTCGTTGGGGAAAAAAAGATCTCTTTTTTTTTAGATTCGAAATTCTTCATTTTTTTCTCCCAATTTCCCACACTTTCTGTGAGGCAAAATCTCACCACACTACACTACACTTCGACACAAGAGAAGAGGACCGAGCGCTTTGTATCTTCGGGATAGGAGTTGGCGGTCTTCTTTAAGAGAATTTCAATCTAATACTCATTATGGATCAACTCATGTTTCCAATCTATTTTCGTTACGAAAATATCTCATGTCAGGATCTATTGCTCAAACTGAATCACGCCAACATTATGGAAGTTCCTGGATCGTGTAAAATAATAGTAGTACCAAAGACAGAATCTTCTATCAATAATGCAAAATTGGCTATGGATATTCCGTGCGGTCAGAATTAATACAGTCACAAAGGGCTTCAACAGGAAAGTCGTTTCGATCCAATCCATTCTTGCGGTCTAGAATTTCAATCTAATACTCATTATGGATCAACTCATGTTTCCAATCTATTTTCGTTACGAAAATATCTCACGTCAGGATCTGTTGCTCAAACTGAATCACGCCAACGTTATGGAAGTTCCTGGATCGTGTAAAATAATAGTAGTACCAAAGACAAAATCTTCTATCAATAATACAAAATTGGCTATGGATATTCCGTGCGGTCAGAATTAATACAGTCACAAAGGGCTTCAACAGGAAAGTCGTTTCGATCCAATCCATTCTTGCGATCAAATAAAGACAAAAAGGACATGTTAGTGACCTAGGACGACAAAGTACTCTCTGAGGGCATGCGATGTCTAATATTTTGGTCAGAATATGCACAGTAATATCTCTGTTAGATTCTCCGGTCAAAATAAGTGAAAGGTCAATTCAATTCTCAATGGAAACGGAATTTTGCGAATTCTCCCCAAAACTGGAAGATCATTTCGAGATCTTCGAACATATTTGAGGGTTCAATGTTACTATTGTAACTTCGGCCAACACACAAGATGAGACTTTACCGCCGTGGAGCGTCTTTTTGCAAAAAGTTGAGGTGGAAACTGAGTAAGATGTCGGAGAAGCAAAATATACGAGATCACAAACATAGATTGCTCGCGGCTAAATATGAATTGAGACGAAAGATTTATAAAGCCCTTTGTAAAGATCCCGATCTTCCTACTGATATGCGGGACAAACATTGTTATATGTTCTCCAAGTTTCCAAGAAAGCGTTCCTTTGCATGAGTAAGAAACCGATGTATTTACACAGGTCACCCTTCGTTCTGTATATGATAAAAATTTCACGTATCCTTTTTCGTGGATTAGCATGTCGAGGTCCTTTGATGGGCATAAAGAAATCTTCTTGGTATAAACCACCAAACCAATAGAACAAGGGTTAGCTCCGTAGCAGGTCTACAAGCAAGGTAAGTAGGTCCATTACCAGCCGGCTCCGGACCGAAAAGACCTAAGGGACTAATCCCTTATCTAGGATCGTAGATGCTAACGAGGTGGGAATCGAAGTGGGGTACCCCTCTACCGCCTTTGTCTATCTCCTGTCAAGTATGCTCCCTAGACATAGACTACTGATAATAGGTGAATTTGACTATAATTATGCCCTAAATAATCACACTTTGTTATGGTATTTATGTTGTTTATGAGGACAAAATGCTTTGATTAGTGTATGTCTATGTGTTATAGGTACATTTGATGTAATGGATGCTAAGAAGAGCTATTTTGGAGTCATATGTTGATGAAACGGCCAAGAGAAGAGCTAAAGTGAAAAGAGCTGGAAAGA
Source organism: Nicotiana noctiflora (assembly GCA_032618575.1). Taxonomy (NCBI): domain Eukaryota; kingdom Viridiplantae; phylum Streptophyta; class Magnoliopsida; order Solanales; family Solanaceae; genus Nicotiana; species Nicotiana noctiflora. Next base: position 74,916 of record JASVEL010011343.1, on the reverse strand, counting down.
GCAGAGAAAGATCCGCATGACTGTTCCTCCGCGGTTCATTCGCGATCGCGGATGAACCGCGAATAATGAGGCTTTCTGAAGTTTTGCTGTTCGTGGTTAGCTCGCGCCCGTGAACCAACCGTGGTAGGCGACGCACAGTTCTCCTAATTGTACTCAAACTTAGTTTTTTAGTCCTAGAACCTCTATATAAACTCCTAGTTTGCCCAATAGAGGCATGTGATGTATTTTTGACTACTTTTGCATGATATTTAGTAAGAGAGAATCCTCTCTACTCCTTCTTTTTATTTTATATCAAGTATTTCTTTATGATTTCAATAATTATTCTTGTTTCTTTAAGCATGAGTAGCTAATTCCTTTTCTAAGGTTTTGATGGAACTTATTGGGTGATGAACTTATCGTTTATGTGATTACAAATTGTGAGCTAGATTTCTATTTGTTCAACTTCGTTCTTGTTGTAGTTAATTGGCAGACGTCCCAATTAGCGGTGCCTATTTAGTGTGTATAACTTGAAAAAGAGTGCATATTTAGGTATATTGTTGAACAACACCACACCTAGGTTATTGGACTTTAGGCGTAAATACGGGGTTAGGAATAACGAAGTCTTGGATGCAATCTTAAGTGAACTATTCAAATTAAAGCTAGCTAGGGTAGCTCGGGAGAGTGCATTAGTATATTATTGTAATTGCTCGGGAGAGTGCACTAGTATATTATTGTAATTGCTCGGGAGAGGGTTACGATACACATAGCGTTCATGATTGATAGAATATATTAACAATTTGTATGATCATAACGATAAGGGATTCCATCAATAGGGGAAGTCAATACCTTAGTCCTTCTCTATATTATTTTTACTCAATATTCAATTATTTCTTTTAAGCATTCTTAATTCTTGCAAAGTAGATATTCGAATTCCATACACAAATATACTTTAAATTTTGGGAACTTGATTCGGAAGTACTCTTGGGTTGTGAAAGTAGTGATTGATAGGTTAATTCTCTGTGGGATAGATCTTGGACTTATTAGACCGGGTTATATTGACTAGGACTATTGCTTGGACGTGAATCAATTTTGGCATCGTTGCCGGGAAATTAACGGAATTATCAATTGCCATTGACAGAACTTCAAGAATCTTGTGTATTTAGGTTCTTTCTACACTTTACATTGAATATTTTCACGGTTGTTGATTTGGGTACTCATGTGCATGCCTAGATAATCTGCAAGGACTGGAGAACTAATTGAAGGACACCCAGACCCCGAGCAAACTTTCCGGGCACGTAACAAACCCATCAAACAAATTCAACAATCTCAACGACCAATCAAACTAGACTTCGACATGGGTGACGTAAACGAACAAAGCCAGCAAGCCAGGCTAAATATGCAATAGGCGTAGGAGGCACAGTAAGGTGCACTGTATGACTGGGCACAACCCACAGTGGATAATTTGGAAACTGCCATTGTTGTGCCAGCAATTCAAGCTGAGTCTTTCCAGATTACCAACAACATGCTACACTTGTTGCAAAACAAAGGATTATTTTCTGGGTCTTAGGTTGAAGATCCACAGCAGCACCTAAATAACTTTCTATCAATATGCAAGACACAAAGGTAATCGAATGTAACTCCGGAAGATATCAGATTATTACTCTTCCCGTTCTCAGTTACAGGAGCAACACAGATATGGCTAAAATCACTCCCAATAAACTCCATTGCAACTTGGGATGAGTTAGTCAAACAATTCCACAACAAGTTTCATCCACCTAACAAGATAGCTCAACAAATTGATGAGATTGTGAGCTTCAAGTAGAAACCAATGGAAACATTACATGAAACTTGGGGCAGATTCAAGGGTATGCTTGTTATGTGTCCTCACCATGGGATTCCAGAGTAGATGTTAGGCCAAAGATTCTACATGGTTCTTTCAGACAGCATGAAGAACATTGTTGATGCTTCAGCAGGTGGGGCTTTTCTGAGCAAGACTTGGAGAGAGGGCCAAAATTTGCTAGACAAGATGGCTCAAAATTCCGGGTGGACGTCCAAGAATGCTCCTATCACACCAGTGGTACACTCTGTACCTCAAGATCCATCCAACACTCTAGAGAAGAACATGGCAACTTTATTGACACAAATGAGCATCCTCACGAATAAGGTGGAAGAATCAGGGGTCAAACAGCAGGTTCACATTGTAGATACTACCAATGGTTGTTTATGCACATCTTGCATTAGCCAACCGATAGGTAATCCATGGGCTTCAGACCAAGAACATCATCATCAGTATGAGGATATGAACTATGTGGCTAACTATGGAGGGCAACGACAAGGTAATCAAAACTGGGGCCAACAGGCTCCAATGTAGTACAGATCTCCCCAGCCACAATTTAATGCAGCAGGTATGAGGCCACCACACAACATGGCCCCATATCCGAGACCTCAGAATATTGGCAATCAGCAGCAGGGATATCATCCACCTCCACCACCACATGGGGGTAGACATAACGATGGGTTTGTAGAGTTGAAAGCTATGATGCAGCAGGTAATTGGGTCAAATGCCAAAACAAATGAGAGGATAGATGCACATGATGCCGCCATCAAGAATATTAAAGTACAGGTGGGTCAAATTGCTATGTCTCTCAACAATCATCCTCAAGGGACATTGCCTGTAGATACACAAACAAACCCAAAGGACCAAGTCCCAAAGAAGATGATGGTAGTGACCCTGAGTAGCGGTAGAGATATTGATGCTGAGAATAAAAGTGAGAAAATCGACAGACAGGGTGAGGCACCTACTCCATTGCCCATTGAACTAGATAAGTCCACAGGGTTGACAGAAGTCACAGTCCAGCCAGTTGCTGAAAATAAAGAAGCAAAACAGGGAACATAGAAAGTAGCTGAACAGGTAGAGTAGCAGGTATAAGAGAAAATGATAGAAAAAGAAATGTCCCAAGTCACTGGGAAGAAGAGGACTCCACCACCATTCCCCCAAAGGTTGGCCAAACACCAGAAAGACGAGCAATACAAAAAGTTCTTTGAAATGCTCAAGCAGATCCAGGTAAACATTCCCTTAATTGAAGCTTTAAAAGAAATGCCTGGTTATGCTATGATGATAAATGATTTGATGTCACGGAAATTTGATTTCCAAGACTTGGCCGCCGTAACACTTACCCAGACTTGTAGTGCAGTGGTCTCCAGACCCATTGCTGAGAAGATATCTGATCCAGGTAGCTTCACCATCCCATGCACTATAGGGAATTATACCTTTACTAAGGCTTTGTGTGATTTGGGGGCAAGCATTAATCTCATGCCTTTAGTCATTTATAAGAGGTTAGGCATTGGGAGAGTCAGGCCCACATCTATGCTTTTACAGCTTGCTGATAGGACGGTTAAGCGTCCATTTGGTATTATAGATGATGTGCTTATCCAGGTTGGGAAGTTCGTGTTTCCCGCCGATTTTGTTATTCTTGATTGCAAGGTCGACGAAGAAATTCCCATAATCCTAGGAAGACCTTTCTTAGCTACCGGAAGATCTATAATCGTTTGTGAAAGGGGAACTCAAGATGGGGTTGAATGATGAGGAGATCATATTCAATGTACAAAAATCCATGAGGCGCCCTAGTGAGTTCACAAATTGCTCTCTCATTGATGCGGTTGATGTGATAATGGAGACCGACGATGCAGAGTTGACCATTGAAGATCCACTTCAAGCATGCCTGATGAACGTGGAAGAGGTAAATGGTGAAAGTTTAGAAGAATATGTATTATCTTTGGAAGGCAAGGGGTTTTGGGAGAGAGAACTTGAATTCGAGCCTCTACATTTAGAGAAAAGAGAGACCCCTCATACAAAGCCATCCATAGAAGAGCCACCAAAGCTTGAGCTTAAAACACTACCATCTCATCTCAGGTATGAATTTCTTGGTCCTAACTCCACTTTAACTGTTATTACTTCATCTTGTTTGCTAGATGTGCAGGCTCAAAACCTATTACATGTACTCAAGGAATGTAAAGCTGCCAATGGTTGGACCATGGCAGACATAAAGGGGATCAGCCTTGCATACTGCATGCACAAGATTCTCCGGGAAGAGGGCACAAACCTTCCAGGAAACGCAAAAGAAGGCTGAACACGAATATGAAGGATAGGGTGAAAAAGAAAGTGATAAAATGGCTAGACACGGGGTAGATCCCAGGTAAGTTTTCTCACCCTTCTGTGCTATACATGTATTATTATGCCATGAGGACATGGCATGATTTTAAGTGTGGGGTGGGAGACTTATCTTTTATTGTATATTGTATATATTAGATGTAGCTGTAAATTATATTAGCTGGATTGGCCCGATGATAGACACTTGGCGATGGGTTTCTTAAGGATCCATGTCGGAATAAAAACACACAAAAATCAGAAAATTTGAAATAGTACAAAAATATGAGTAGAGGACTCTTCCTTATGACGGACTATTTAGGACAAGTACTCTTGAGGGAAGTAGTCCACGTAGGAATTTTTCTTTCTTTTATTTTCTTTTTATAGGTTGTGTATCATCTCCCCATTGGTTTTTCTTTTGACCACGGTTCTTTTCCAAGGGTTTTTATTTGAACCGGGTTAGGTAGACTTTCTTTTCTTAGGATTAGAGGTAAAAGGGCAACATGTAACACCGAATATGCACATTAGCAAAAGCGTAAATTGAACTTGAGAATGTATCTTCTAGGCTTGACTGTAGAATCTCAATATGCCTTAAACTGCACAATAATGCTTGCTTGAACATCAATAGGACTTTGTAGATAAACTGGATTCCAAATGAGTTCCATGCCATGTGTGTGTGAGATTTTACTTACATTGTATGCTTTACATGATGCCTAGAACTTGCCCTGTTTGTTTGCAAAGCGAAATAGAAGTTGTTTGGTTGTAGAAAGGATAGAGGCATTTCTTTGTGTAACCCCATATACCAACAGATATGAATTCACACGTACATTATATCTTAGTTAACCCCTTTGAGCCTAAAGCTTATTCCTTGATAACCCTTGAATGTTCATCAAATATGTATAACGTTCTACTTTACCTCCTAGAAGCACTTGTATTGCAATGAATATGCAAAAGTTTAAGTGTGGGGTGAAGGGAAATTGAAAAAGGGAAATTCATGAATTAATGGTAGAAAATAGTGAACTGGTCCAGAATAATGTTGAAAAGCAATGAGACAAAGACCTATATCAATGAATATATAAAAATTAGAAAGGCCAGTTACATCAACAAAAGAAAAGTGGGGGTTAAAAGGAAAGAAAGGTGAAGGAATGTTTATGGGAGACATAAGGAAGAAAACTAAAAGGGAAATTGTGAAAAGGAAAAGAAAAGTGCTTAGGGAGGCTAGTCACTATAACCAAAAGTATCCTACCCGTCCCATAGCCAACATTACAACCCTTAAAGACCTCTTGATCTTTGATTGAATAACTCGATTAGTGGAGTATTACACTAGGTGCAAGACTATGGTGTGTCTAATACATATAAATGTTATTTGTTGAGAGTGAGTGAATTTTTCCGCTATTCATAAGTTCCATGTTTTTGAATTGTTAATGTGTGGGAACTTCTCTCAATAAATTTTTTAAGGGCATGTAATTCAAGAGGAAGAAGGTAAATTTTCAAGTTTTTGGTAATAAGTGGAGTAAGTAATAATGTGCTAGCATGAGAGTTTACGGTTAGGTAAAGATTGTGCATATCTTAGTTTGTTCATCAATAATAGCTTTTGTGACATATTTTGGGGGAGACAATTTTTTAAATTTGTCCTAAAGTGTGATTAAGGTTGCTCGAGGACGAGCAAAAATTTAAGTGTGGGGTATTGATAATAGGTGAATTTGACTATAATTATGCCCTAAATAATCACTCTTTCTTATGGTATTTATGTTGTTTATGAGGAAACAATGCTTTGATTAGTGTGTGTTTGTGTGTTATAGGTACATGTGATGCAATGGATGCTAAGAAGAGCTATTTTGGAGTCATATGTTGATGAAAAGGCCAAGAGAAGAGCTAAAGGGAAAAGAGCTGGAAAGAGCAAAGAAAGATCCGCAAGACTGTTCCTCTGCAGTTCATTCGCGGTCGCAGATCAACCGCGAATAATGAGGCTTTTTGAAGTTTTGCTGTTCGCGGTCAGCTCGCGGCCGCGAACCAACCGCGGAAGGTGACGTATAGTTCTCCTAATTGGACTCAAACTTAGTTTTTTTATCCCTAGAACCTCTATATAAACTCCTAGTTTGCCTAATAGAGGCATGTGGCGTATTTTTCACTACTTTTGCAAGATATTTAGTAAGAGAGAATCCTCTCAACTCCTTCTTTTTATTTTATATCAAGTATTTCTTTATGATTTCAATTATTATTCTTGTTTCTTTAAGCATGAGTAGCTAAATCCTTTTCTAAGGTTTTGATGGAACTTATTGGGTGATGAACTTATCATTTATGTGATTACAAATTGTGAACTAGATTTCTATATGTTCAACTTCGTTCTTGTTGTAGTTAATTGGTAGACGTCCCAATTAGCGATGCTTATTTAGTGTGCATAACTTGGAAAAGAGTGCATATTTAGTTATATTGTTGAAAAACACCACACCTAGGTTATTGGAGGAATCTATAACTTTAGGCACAAAGACGGGGTTAGGAATAATGAAGTCTTGGCTGCAATCTTAAGTGAACTATTCAAATTAAAGATAGCTAGGGTACCTCGGGAGAGTGCACTAGTATATTATTGTTATTGCTCGGGAGAGGGTTACGATACACATAGCGTTCATGATTGATAGAATATATTAACAATTTGTATGAGCATAACGATAAGGGATTCCATCAATAGGGGAAGTCAATACCTTAGTCCTTCTCCATATTATTTTTACTGAATATTCAATTCTTTCTTTTAAGCATTCTTAATTCTTGCAAAGTAGATATTCGAATTCCATACACAAATATACTCTAAATTTTGGGAACTTGATTCGGAAGTACTCTTGGGTTGTGAAAGTTGTGATTGATAGGTTAATTCTCTATGGGATCGATCTTGGACTTATTAGACCAGGTTATATTGACTACGACTGTTGCTTGGACGTGAATCAACTACGTACATGGTAGTACTCTTGGAAAGATAGAATATCACCGTGTGAACATAACATTACATTTAGTTACGAATGTAACTCCCGAAGGATCGACCAATATTCTAAATATTGTAAGGCAGAGAACTATTGTTCAGTGGAGCATCGGAGTGCGGAGGTTGTTCCCATCATTGAAGTCAGGGTGTGGGACTAAGCCTTCCGAATGAGAAAGAATAAAAGTGCTTAGTTTCGTTGGAAAAACCAATGCAAATATCATATTGACTTTCTCTCGCCCTACTTCTAAAGATAGATAGAAAAGGGGTGAGAGAATGACTTTCTTAAATTCTCTCCTTTCTAAAGCTGCGCAAGGTGGGCCCCCCCAAGAACAAAGCGCCACCCCTCTTTTCCCCTCTTTAATGAAGGACCCTCGCCTCGCTTCCTATTCATTTGTGGGCCTGGACACGAGGGCCTTTTTTTTGGAGAGGTGATTTCGAGAATCAACCAACGAAAAAATCTGTAGCCCACGTGACTCACAACCTCCTTCTCGCCCAAATAAATGAAATGAGATGACTCAAATCAATAAGCATTTTGATTGATTCAGGGCGCAACAAAGCCAAATTAAATCAAGGCAAGGTGGCTTACTTTTCCTGAGGCTGATTCATCCTATTCAAATTTGGCTATGCTAATGGAAGAGGAAAACTTTTCGGATGAGATGGACCCCTAAGAGATGAACGAGAACCCCCAATTTCTTAGGGGTCGCACTCTATCCCTCTTAGTGGACGAAATCTTCTCTCTTTTTAGAATTATTTCTCCCATACACAGTTGTTGCCCTCTTTCACCATTGAGAGAGAGTGGAAGGGCGAGTTTCTTCTCATTGGGCCCGCTTGGATTATGGTTGCTACCGAGGACTTTCTGGATTTTGTTTCCGAGAAGCGAGACGCACTAGATAAGAACCCCGAATGGGGCCCGATAGAGAAAGACACAAAGGAGATCGAGTTCATTGAGCATGTCAAACTTGATCTTGCAGCACGCGGGCGCTAGTCTCCCGATATTCAAAATATTCTTGGGTCGGGGTGAATTTCGGAGATCTACAAAGGAAAGGGTCTTCGACTGGGGTGAAGTCGTAACAAGGTAGTCGTAGGGGAACCTGTGGCTGGATTGAATCTTTCGCGATGGAAATGCACTCTTCCCCCAACTTCTCCCAAAAGTGAATACTTATGTAAACCGAAAATCGCATAATCACTTAAGAAAGGGATAGTCTCCTCGACTGATAACCGAGCAATCCCAAAAGGAGACCACATGGTAACCCATCCATAGGACTATTCAACCAAATGAACCCATCCCTAGGCAACAAACTTCTTCTTTTTAGAGCGGGCTATTTCTAGGGCGAGGAATATATTTCTATTTAACTACTCCATCTGGTCAAGAGCCAGCATCTCAATGCAACATTATTCCATTCTCAGTCTGTAGTGCTTCTGCCAGCTAATGCTAATAGAAGATAAGAGATTGTTGAAAGTAACTGAACAAGGTTGTACATCTTTGGTTCGTTAATATCAAGTCTAAAGGGTCATGCATCCATAGTAAAAGCCCTCTGTGATCAAGCATAGTTTGTGAAAGTGGGATTTTTTTTCCCATATTAGCTCAATTGTATTGTGAACCTTCTTTGCTCAATCGCTTTCCTTAGGCACATGTCTTCAAGTCTTGTAGAACTTGATGAAGAGGAGCAGAGATGGAATGAAACAAAAATGAGAGAGCCTAATTCCCTCATGACCGAGTATAAAGATGTTCCATTGGCCTTTATTACATTTGATTAGTGGGACTACGGCAACCTTTCTTTCACAGGTGGCAGAATTATAGACCATATAACCTTGCCAACTAAAGTGTCCTACTCTACCGCAGTAAGGTCTTAAGCGATCGAAGTGACCTAACATGGCTCCATCTAGAAGGATGGAATCTTTCGGGTCAATCTGCTCTTCAATACCTTTGCCTCAACTGGGATTTTGAACCTCTGTTTTTGGTACCAAAAAGTAATTCTCTTCTTGCATGATCGAATGAAAGGCGGACTATTAGGCAATCGTTCTCAACAAGTGGAAACGGTGCTTTTCTCTCTCCTCTAACGATGATTCGAAAAGAGTTAGAACAATCTCCTCATGCAAAACACCAATCTATGTGTCTTTTCTCCTCATCCTTTTTTACCTTTGTCAGTGAGGGTAAGCAGGCATATTTGTTTTCCTTTCTTCCAGTATCAAATGCGAAAACGTGACCTCCCTTTCGGTCCTATTATATTTACCCACCTCTTTGGAAGCCATGCTTACCACTCGAATTGGCCAAACCAAAAAGTCAAGTGGGTCAGAACTCCTATGAAGTTTGAAGTTAGAACCAAAGCGAGAGTTATGGAAGAATCATTCTATAGGCAAGAATAAAGGCTTTCTTGGTTTCAGAATGGTTACAGGAAAACTCCATTTTTTCATGCTTCTATGGCAGTAAGAAGGGGAATGAGACCTTTCTGGCTAATATATACTAGTCACGGCACGGGTCGAATTAGAGTACTTCAACTTGGAATCTAAAATCCTTCCTTTTCTTTATGCGTAAATCTGGTAAAAATGCTCCCTTGCGGCTTTATAAGATTGCTTGGAAATCCGGGCATTTCGCTCCCTCCAAGTATTATATATGGTTTTCCAAAATAAAAGTAGTTTTGTAATATAGCCAATGAGACCATGCACCAGATAATGGTGCATCACCTAGACGGCTTCATCTTCCAAGGGCAAGGGGGATCCCCTGGCTAGGAGGGTATTCAGCAAGTGCTTCCAAATCTCCTCAACATAAGGGCAACGATTGATAGTTGAAACCTTTTTTTCAAGTCCCGGGGGACTAGTTGCTTGGTTCTGACCATTTCCGCGAATGAAAAAGCCATTCATGACTAAAGAAAAGTCAATACAAAAGGTAGGCGGTCAGACCTAGGGCATTGTCACGCCCCAAATCGAGGAACATGACCGGCGCCTGACCGGGTTGCCCCAGTCAAGCGGACCTGGGTGCCTTTCATTCCCACGCGTTACCCCTGTGTTGATTGTTTCTCATTAACCAAATATATTACTAATCATAATTGATTTCACATTAAACAAATAAAATGATACGAGTGATTCATTAACAAGATTTCAATTTTCACAACGCCCGACATAACACCATATATATACATAAGACTGGAGTCCCACAGTTTACATGTCTACAGAGCCTCTAGGATACAAAAAGAGAAATACAATACTTGCCGGTAACAAGGCTCCGGCTATACCTTACAAAACCAAAATGAAATCTAAATCGAGTGGCATGAACCACACAAGGCCCCGAGGAAGAAAGGGGCTCACCAAAACGGGCAGTGGAAGGAGAAGGATACTACTGCCGATGAGCTGAAGTGCCTGCTACTGATCCACCTACAATCATGACACGAATGTAGCGCCCCCGGCAAAAGGGACGTCGGTACACTTGAATTGTACTGGTATGTATGGACAAACTTTGTCCCAAGTAAACTCAAGCCATTAAATTACATCAACAATTTATTAAGCCAGCCAACCATGTTTCCACATTTTCCTTATTTCAAATAATTCTCAACACAAAGCACTTTCTACAATCAACCAATTTAACAATAACCAATCAATCACGTAAAGTACAAGTAGTCAAACAAAGGGGCAATCAGTGCCCCACAGGTTACAAACTCTCCTGCTGTCTCCTTTCACAATTTCACATTATTGATTTATGTATCAATTTTCAATAGCGATTTCGATCGCTTTCCATCCTTATTGCCCCTGACCACCCTTATTACCTCGGCCACCCTTATCACCCCAACCCACACCTTATTTCACCACGTTGCGGCGCGCAACACGACCCGCCTTACAGTTGAAAACACAACAATTTCAAACAGCAGATAAGGTACTACACACAATTTCAACAAGTTCAAATAAGCAACTTGCACATTGTTTCATGTTCTCAATTACTTCTCAAGCCAATATCACAACCAAGTTACAATATTTCCACATTCAAGAATATTCACACATGTATATTCAACAATTTTCCATAATTCAAGTGTTTCATCTCTTTCCACAATAAACCAATTCTCAAGTGTTTCGTTTTCTTTTCCACAAGGTGCCATATAGGCTATCATAATCATTATTCACAAATTCTTTACCCAATTCAACTCTCATTTACCTTTCGGTTCATATTTCATACCACAACACTCATAGTTCAACAACAACTTTGAATATCCAACAACAACATCAATTAATCACATACAATTTCTCAAATCAACACATGCCAAACAATTTTACACATAAGGGCGATTTCACAAGAATCAAAATTAGCCATACATACCTCGATTGAGCTTTCCTTAAGTTACTACAACACTCCAAAAACTCTAGCAATTCCAATCTACTATAAGACATAACAAAATTAAACACATATTAGAAAGATATTCATGAAACTAGCTCATTTGAGCATTTCATCAAATACTAGTTGTGCATCTTGATTTCAAATCCCCTTTTCAAGAATTACTTCATTCCCTAACCCTATCTTTACTTATTTATGTTCATCAATCTTCCCACAACTCTATTTTGCACAAGCATGCATACATAACACTACCATACCAAGAAACATACCTCAATAACACATCTCACAACCTCTACAATACTAACATAACCTAGGTTAGGAACCCATGGCTCCCAATCACCCTCCCATGAGTTCTAATGTATGTATCTTACATAAATAATCACCGTAGAGTAGTTGGAGATGATAGACATACCTCTTGTAGTAAGAATTTTAAGAATCTCCACTTGAGGTGTTCTTGAAGAATTCAAGAATTAGAAGGAAAATCTAAGGATTTTGAAGATTAATCCTTGTTAGTATAAGTGTTTAAGGGGTAGAAATTACTCAAAGAACTATAAAATCTTACCTTAGATCATAGGGATGAAGTTTGGGATGAAACCCTCTTGAGAGAGCAAGTCATAACCCCAAAAATGAGTTTGGAACACTCTAGGCCGGTCTTTGGGGTATTAAAACTATCCAGGTGCGCGAAGTGTTGCCCAGGTGCGCGAAGTGTGCAAGCTTCGCGCATGACTTCGCGCATTTTCCTGAGCATTCTGCCTAAGGTGCGCGAAGTGTGCGCGAAGTCCACTTCGCGCAGGACTTCGCGCATCTGACACCTGACGAGTAAAATGATCATAACTTTCTGTATACACCTCCGAATGACGAACGGTTTGTTGCGTTGGAAACTAGACTCAAAGGGCTTTAATTTGATAGGTTGATCCTCACACAACTCCTTATATAACCGGAGATATGATCATTCAAAGTGAGGTCTTGTGCGCACTCTTTTACAGATTTCGTCTAATATGCAATTTTCCATCTTGGATTAGGCTTAGGCCTCTCCTTAGACCCCAAATCACTTATAATAAGACTTATACCCTTATTAAACTATCTAATTAATATCCATAACATTATGAATCCTTATTTGCACACGAGATAAAACAATGTAGCCTACATTAGCACGACGAAATCTTAAATAACTCGAAAAAAAAATTTTCGGGGCCTTACATTCTCCCCCCCTTAGGAGCATTCGTCCTCGAATGAGGATTGAGGTCCATTCACTAGCCTTTCTTATGTAACTTTAGTTTGTTCACATCATGAAATATATCAATAGCCACGAATTTGGCTAACTCCTTAAATTTCCGAAATTTTCGCCAGAGTTTTCTTTGTAATATGGACATATCCACCTGTTAGAGAGCCCCCGAAATACATTCCAACAACAATACACAATTACAACACTTTCCCAGCTTGTATACACTTCCTTACCTCAACGATCACACATATTCTATCACATTGTTACATTTGCGCATAAACTAGCTAATTCAATGAGTCCTTACCTTATTTAACTGTCTCAATACACCATGTACACATAAACAAACCATTATCAATCTACACTTACTATTAGTTAATTACTTAGCACATGAATCTTTATAAGGCTTCCATTTATCATGAAAGGTTTAAGTGACCCAAGGTAACAACACATACAACTCATTACCAAATGAAGGAAACTTGACTAACACTAAGAGGGAAACAACTTGGACAAGACAATAGTTACCGGGAGTAGAAGGATCGCCTAATTTCTACTAAGCTTGATCAAACAAATGGGGGTACTTTTCCTTCATCTCTTTTTCTGCCTCCCACGTGGCCTCCTCAACTTGTTGACTTCGCCACAATACTTTAACAGAGGCAACTTCCTTATTTCTCAACTTACGAACTTGCCTATCAAGGATGGAAACCGGAACTTCTTCATATGATAAATCCTCATTAACCTCAATAGCCTCGACTGGCATGATGGTGGATGGATCTCCAATCACTTTCTAACATGGACACATGGAACACGGGGTGCACTGATGACATTTCAGGAGGCAACTCCAGCATATAAGCAACTTGCCCGATTCTTTGAACGATCCGATATGGCCTAACATACCTAAGACTCAATTCCCCTTTCTTTCTGAATCGCATGACTCCCTTCATAGGAGATACCCTCAATAACACCCAATCATCGACTTGAAACTCCAAATCTCTTCGGCGAACGTCTGCATAGGATTTTTGGCAACTCTGTGCGGTTTTCAACCTCTCCTGAATAACTTTAACTTATTCCATAGCTTCGTACACCAGATCTGGCCCTAGCAATTCCGCTTCACCTACCTCAAACCACCCGATTGGCGACCTACACCTTCTCCCGTACAATGCCTCAAATGGGGCCATATGAATGCTAGCATGAAAGCTATTATTATAAGCAAATTCTATCAGTGGTAAGTGTTCATCCCAATTACCTTTGAAATCCAGGACACAAGCCCGTAACATATCTTCAAGCGTCTGAATAGTCCGCTCGGCCTGACCATCGGTCTGCGGATGGAAGGTTGTGCTGAGATTCACCTGAGTTCCCAAACCTTGCTGAAACTTCTTCCAAAAATTTGCCGTGAACTGAGCCCTGCGATCCGAGATAATAGAAAGCGGAGTGCCATGAAGCCATACTATCTCCTTGAGGTACAATCTTGCATATTGCTCCGCAGTATCAGTAGACTTGACAGGCAGGAAGTGAGCTGATTTGGTAAGTCGATCCACTATCACCCATATTGAGCTGAACTTACGCTGAGTGTGAGGTAACCCCACCACAAAATCCATATTGATCATCTCCCATTTCCACCTTGGTATTTCTATAAGCTGAGTTAATCCACCGGGCCGTTGATGCTCGGCCTTCACTTGCTGACAGTTCGAACATTTAGCTACAAAACGTGCCACATCCCTTTTCATACCATTCCACCAATAAATCTCCTTAAGGTCATGATACATTTTCGTTGAACCAGGGTGCACAGAATACCTGGAAGTATGAGCCTCTGCCATCACTCTTTCCCGAAGCTCGTCCACATCCGGAACACATAGCCTATCTTGACACCGCAATACACCATCTTCGATGCTGAGTACAAATGCTGAGGTCTTGTCATTCATGACTGCTTCCTTCATCCGAACCAATGCTGGATCCATGAACTGTTTTTCCTTGATTTTCGCGACCAATGATGATTCCGCTCCATTATGCACCAAGATATCCCCCTCGTCTGACGCCGAGATACGAACCCCCAAGCTGGCTAATAGGTAGACCTCTCGAGCCAGGGGTCTTTGATCCACACCCAAATGAGCCAAACTACCCATGGATTTTCGACTAAGAGCGTCGGCTACCACATTTGCCTTCCCTGGATGGTACAATATGTTCATATCATAGTCCTTAAGCAATTCTAACCACCTCCGTTGTCTCAGATTCAGTTCCTTCTGCTTGAACAAATACTTGAGGCCCTTGTGGTCTGGAAACACATCTACATGAACTCCATAAATATAATACCGCCATATTTTAAAGCAGACACAACTGTCGCGAGCTCCAAATCATTTGTCGGATAATTCTTCTCGTGATTCTTGAGTTATCTCAAAGTATACTCTATAACCTTTCCGTGTTGCATCAATACACACCCCAAACCAACCTTGGAGGCATAACTATCACCTTAACACTTTACATCATTAGCGGAACATCTTTATTATATTCCTCTTACATAAGACCTTCCACGAATTGAGTTCTACTATAATTTCCTTGATATGGTTACGATCCCATGTGAATAATTTCTACTAACTCTTCACAATTCTTAACAAAAGGCATTACTGAATGAGTTTTCTCGTATGACCTCCTATCTCAAATGAATAGCACTGGCGAACTTGCACACGTACCCCGAATAACACTATCTTGCACGACATTGCATCAAATGTAAGGTAACATTGTGCTCTAACTTTTCTTAACCAACCTCTTCTCCCCATATGTATATTATAGAATTTAAGAAACTGCACTACTTCCCCCGTGAATGAAAATTCCTACCATCCCTCCTTACGGTTAAACACCTCTTAAAACATATATCAACAACCTTTATATGCATATGATTTAGGAAGGGTCACTAGCCTGAGAAGGGTATTCTCTGAAACTTTAAATCCTCCTCAATCCTTCAACAACAACTTTTGGTTTTACTCTTAAGTGTAAGGCATAGTCCACTTGATTCTATCTCCGATGAATAACTCGCCTTATTCCCTATGTTATAGTTACCAATAAAGTTCCCTGATATTGCGGCTTAAGATTTATCATGCTAAACATGTCTAGTCCGTCACGAGTGTTCATCCTCTTTCAATCTATTCCAAACCTTTCATTCCCATCCTATTTTGCGGATGGTGCATAGTTAATAGCTTTATTATCCCACACATTTGTCTGCCTCCTGTGAACTTGAAAAATCATTATATCTTGTTTAATCATTTTACAGTACCACAACTTCACCAACGATAATCTCGCTTCCCATTGTATGTAGACACGAACTATCTCTAGACCCTTTAGTTGATATTCAGTGTCACCCAAGTCGGTTGCATTGCGGTTAATCCCTTATAATTTTTATTAACACTTGTGCCCTAAGTGAGTCCACCATTCTGATGCAAAAATTGTTTTAGATAACCATGACCATCTCAATTTAAAGGTTTTTCCCCATTTCTTCTCACCTCATTCTTCCTAGTTAGCGAATAGCCACGCACTCTTCCATATATTACGTGGTCCATTAACTTAGGTATTTCATCCGGCTCACCTCTTAACTCTTATTGGGATATATGTAGCAAAGAGTGTTCGTCTGAACATCACTCAACACTTATCTATTTGTAAGACTCTTTAGAGGCTCTCTATCAAGCCCCAATTACCATCTTGGGTTGTTGTGGCAACACATTTATTTCTCCCACTCGTTCTGGCTTTCTTAGTATCCCGAAACTTTGTTTAAATCACAAATCTATTATTAGCCCATTCCAAGTACTCACAATCTTTCACATTTGACATATGGTACTTCCTTGGGTTCCATTTCTCCTGTCCTTCTAACAAGTAAAAGTCTCTTTACAAACATACTCTTATTTTCTAGAATCGTTGACCCTATCATTCACATTGCCATGCGTGAAGAATTTACATTCCTTAATCTCTTGGGATGCTAGTTGTCTATCATTAGCATATTCTTTCAGAGAGTCATGTTACCCATTATCTCTTTTCTAGACCACACCTGTCTTCACCAAAATATTCAAATATCATAGCTACATGGTCTCACTCTTGTTTCATTGTATTTAAGTAGCCTCACGATGGCCCTCCCTCTCCCACATGGGGCGAATGTCCTGGATCTTCACACAAGTCTTGAGTGTATAAACTTTAGCAACATATGCCTCATATATCTATCCCTCTTATATATACTCGACTATTAGGAAAATTTAAGTCACCATAGTATTGATCTCATAAGTTCCCTATTCCTATTCAGCCATGTAGGTATGGGATTCCAAGTCCCCACGCATATCCTTTATGAGTGTAACGCAACCTCGTGCATTTCTGGGTCCTTATAACGTTCGTAAGACAAGGGTCTTCTCACCTAGGGTCCAATTGAGTCTCATTTCATAACTTTTTAACTCATGTGAGAGACTTACACTCTCACCATTAATCTCTTAGTCTTTCTCCCATATATCACGTGCTTATATAACCAATATTATTTCACACCTTGCGATCAATTATATACTTCTCGCACTAACCACGTGTGCTACTCAAACTTACATATCAATTGTCAAATCAATGCCTCTTTGTGCGGGTAATCACTTTTAATCCTTTCGTCAAATAAAGCATACTTGTAGTACTATGTACTTATACTATATATATATTCATACTGTTTATTCAACAAGATACATGTGCAATCTCCATAATACCCATGTCTTTTCCCATTGGTCATGACATATAACAACACTACATGAAAAAGACGAAAGAGCATTTAAACTTACCTTGAATCTCAACGCACGTGTTATAAAACAATATTATAGTCAAGCTTTATCGCACGATTTGGAATGTTGAAGAAGGGTAATATTCCTAAATGTCCGTGTAGCCCCTACTTATATGATGTGGTCGACAACACACCTATAAGAAGAGCACTACTAGACACGGCTCCGAGACATCCTAGGACACTTTAAAAACCATAGGCTCTGATACCAAGTTTGTCACGCCCCAAATCGAGGAACATGACCGGCGCCTGACCGGGTTGCCCCAGTCAAGCGGACCTGGGTGCCTTTCATTCCCACGCGTTACCCCTGTGTTGACTGTTTCTCATTAACCAAATATATTACTAATCATAATTGATTTCACATTAAACAAATAAAATGATACGAGTGATTCATTAACAAGATTTCAATTTTCACAACGCCCGACATAACACCATATATATACATAAGACTGGAGTCCCACAGTTTACATGTCTACAGAGCCTCTAGGATACAAAAAGAGAAATACAATACTTGCCGGTAACAAGGCTCCGGCTATACCTTACAAAACCAAAATGAAATCTAAATCGAGTGGCATGAACCACACAAGGCCCCGAGGAAGAAAGGGGCTCACCAAAACGGGCAGTGGAAGGAGAAGGATACTACTGCCGATGAGCTGAAGTGCCTGCTACTGATCCACCTACAATCATGACACGAATGTAGCGCCCCCGGCAAAAGGGACGTCAGTACACTTGAATTGTATTGGTATGTATGGACAAACTTTGTCCCAAGTAAACTCAAGCCATTAAATTACATCAACAATTTATTAAGCCAGCCAACCATGTTTCCACATTTTCCTCATTTCAAATAATTCTCACACAAAGCACTTTCTACAATCAACCAATTTAACAATAACCAATCAACCACGTAAAGAACAAGTAGTCAAACAAAGGGGCAATCAGTGCCCCACAGGTTGCAAACTCTCCTGCTGTCTCCTTTCACAATTTCACATTATTGATT
This sequence comes from Nicotiana noctiflora, assembly GCA_032618575.1. Taxonomy (NCBI): domain Eukaryota; kingdom Viridiplantae; phylum Streptophyta; class Magnoliopsida; order Solanales; family Solanaceae; genus Nicotiana; species Nicotiana noctiflora. Next base: position 56,490 of record JASVEL010011343.1, on the reverse strand, counting down.
TATGTATCAATTTTCAATAGCGATTTCGATCGCTTTCCATCCTGATTGCCCCTGACCACCCTTATTACCTCGGCCACCCTTATCACCCCAACCAACACCTTATTTCACCACGTTGCGGCGCGCAACACGACCCCGCCTTACAGTTGAAAACACAACAATTTCAAACAGCGGATAAGGTACTACACACAATTTCAACAAGTTCAAATAAGCAACTTGCACATTGTTTCATGTTCTCAATTACTTCTCAAGCCAATATCACAACCAAGTTACAATATTTCCACATTCAAGAATATTCACACATGTATATTCAACAATTTTCCATAATTCAAGTGTTTCATCTCTTTCCACAATAAACCAATTCTCAAGTGTTTCGTTTTCTTTTCCACAAGGTGCCATATAGGCTATCATAATCATTATTCACAAATTCTTTACCCAATTCAACTCTCATTTACCTTTCGGTTCATATTTCATACCACAACACTCATAGTTCAACAACAACTTTGAATATCCAACAACAACATCAATTAATCACATACAATTTCTCAAATCAACACATGCCAAACAATTTTACACATAAGGGCGATTTCACAAGAATCAAAATTAGCCATACATACCTCGATTGAGCTTTCCTTAAGTTACTACAACACTCCAAAAACTCTAGCAATTCCAATCTACTATAAGACATAACAAAATTAAACACATATTAGAAAGATATTCATGAAACTAGCTCATTTGAGCATTTCATCAAATACTAGTTGTGCATCTTGATTTCAAATCCCCTTTTCAAGAATTACTTCATTCCCTAACCCTATCTTTACTTATTTATGTTCATCAATCTTCCCACAACTCTATTTTGCACAAGCATGCATACATAACACTACCATACCAAGAAACATACCTCAATAACACATCTCACAACCTCTACAATACTAACATAACCTAGGTTAGGAACCCATGGCTCCCAATCACCCTCCCATGAGTTCTAATGTATGTATCTTACATAAATAATCACCATAGAGTAGTTGGAGATGATAGACATACCTCTTGTAGTAAGAATTTTAAGAATCTCCACTTGAGGTGTTCTTGAAGAATTCAAGAATTAGAAGGAAAATCTAAGGATTTTGAAGATTAATCCTTGTTAGTATAAGTGTTTAAGGGGTAGAAATTACTCAAAGAACTATAAAATCTTACCTTAGATCATAGGGATGAAGTTTGGGATGAAACCCTCTTGAGAGAGCAAGTCATAACCCCAAAAATGAGTTTGGAACACTCTAGGCCGGTCTTTGGGGTATTAAAACTATCCAGGTGCGCGAAGTGTTGCCCAGGTGCGCGAAGTGTGCAAGCTTCGCGCATGACTTCGCGCATTTTCCTGAGCATTCTGCCTAAGGTGCGCGAAGTGTGCGCGAAGTCCACTTCGCGCAGGACTTCACGCATCTGACACCTGACGAGTAAAATGATCATAACTTTCTGTATACACCTCCGAATGACGAACGGTTTGTTGCGTTGGAAACTAGACTCAAAGGGCTTTAATTTGATAGGTTTATCCTCACACAACTCCTTATATAACCGGAGATATGATCATTCAAAGTGAGGTCTTGTGCGCACTCTTTTACAGATTTCGTCTAATATGCAATTTTCCATCTTGGATTAGGCTTAGGCCTCTCCTTAGACCCCAAATCACTTATAATAAGACTTATACCCTTATTAAACTATCTAATTAATATCCATAACATTATGAATCCTTATTTGCACACGAGATAAAACAATGTAGCCTACATTAGCACGACGAAATCTTAAATAACTCGAAAAAAAAATTTTCGGGGCCTTACAGGCATGTAGCATAGAAAAACCTTCGCCCATAGGGAAGGGCTTTCTGAAAGCTCCATTTGAAGTAGGTGCCTAAACAGATGATTCCAGTTCAACTCATTTTTTAAATGCTACCTCAAGAGAAGGGGGGCCTCTGGCCCGAAATATCCCTTATATGGATAGGGTATATACTACTACGGTTGGCTTTATTCCCTGAGATTCCAAATCTTCTTAAAAAAACGTGATACGCAGAACCTTGGTTCATGAATTTTCCAGTTGGAATTCCTACATTTAGTATTTAGTAGTTTCATTCGACAGCTAAAATTCATGCTTTTGACGTAGCATCAGGTGTTTACTTGGAAAACCTTTCTATAGTGCCCCATTACCTATGATATCCAAACCCGAAATATGGTGCTTTTGCTGTGCCATTGAGAAAGGAAAGCGCAATCATTCAATTACCATGCCGTTTCGTAAGACAGAAAGTCATGCGCAGGAGATGAAAACCACTTGACTCTAAGGAGAGGAGCTCACTATCAGGACGGACGGGTATAAGCGATAAGCGATAAGCTATAGTTTCCCTTTTGCCTAGAATGACTGCTTTAAAGTAAATTGTGATAGAGCTCTTTGAAAGGAGGTTAAGGCATCTGGATTAGGTTCCGGACTAAGGGACTAAATTGGCACTATCTTTTCAGCTATGTCAAAGAGTCATTTCCACGCCACTGATGCTGGAGTTGTCGATGCTTGGGCTGTATACTATAGAATGAGGCTAGCATTGGAAGCTTTCTTTTACCGAATAGATATGGAGACAGGCAGTGCAATCTGGGAGCCGTGCTCCAACAAGACCCGAGCCTAGCATTGGACACATTATTGATATTAAAGCTCTAATTTTTTCTTTTGAAGTTTCTAATTGAATGTTGATACTCAATGGTAAGAGGGTGGCACATCAATTAGCTAAACTATCCATTTCATCATCAGGGACGGGGAAAATATGGTTATAGGAGGTTCCTGAATTAAATTCGTCTAATAAAGCATGAAGTCCATATGTGTAAAGTTAGCTAGTGTGGATTCGCGTAAAGCTGTGAAACAACTTACATTCGCGAAAAACCTTGCTGCTAATAGCAACATATAATACAAACAAACCTTACAAATTCCTATGCTTCTAGCCAGCATGCCGTTACTAGTGGATTTAGTGGTAAACCCAGTCTATTGCTATCCAATCATATTCTTCTTGCCAGAAGGACCACCTCTATTGGTACATTGATAATGGATTAAGTGGCAAATTTATACTATGCCCAAGTGCCGAGATACTTATGTAATGGTACCCTATTGCTAAACATCCCGCTAGCCATATAATGAAGGGAAGAAGCCCATGTTTGGATCTATGCCACTGTAGAATCATTAATATTCGCGGAAACTACTAAAATTCTCGGATCTCTATCAGAGACCAGGACAGGCACGAGAACTGTAAATATTATCAGAAGCTCTTATCAAAGGATTTTACCTCTGCTGGACCTAAAGCATTAAAATCGAAACCATAAAGGTAAAGGTCAGGCGCCACTTCCTTGGTGAAGTATTTCATTCCACAAAATTTGAACAAATCTCTCGATCTTAAGACATGAGAATTGGAACGCGTATCCCTTACGTACTTTTTCTTAGAAGGTGTGTTGATGATCCATAAGCCCTATTCACTCCTTTTTTCTTTCGAAAGCTGTCGACAGTCATGTTCTTATATTTCTTTACTGTTCCGTACTAAATTCCTTTGTTCAATCAACAGAAGAACCAATTAGTTGTATCAGCACATGTGACTGAAAAAGTACCGCTAGAAAACATTCAAAAGAAGAGTTCTAGAGCTGGTTCCGGAAAGGGATCGAAGAGAATGTAGTTCATTCAAGGCTATGATTGTATTAGTTAGAACCACCTCTTTCTATTGATATTGACTTGATGTGATGCTCTCTTCTCTCACCCGTAAACCATAGGAAACATCTGCAGCAAACATCTTCAAAAAAGCTGGTTAGAGTTGCTCATTCCCATTTTCTGTTTGGGTAGTTGGTCGTATAGTACCTAGTTCAGTGACGCCTATTGCCTTCGTCTTATTCAAACGTTATTGGTAGAATGCCTTCAATCTAGTCATGTTTGAAGCAAGGAACCAATCGTCATACTTAACTTAACATACACATTTTGTAGAACTTATGCCCCTCCTCTCTTTAAGTAGAATTAGGCTGAGTGATCTACTATGAAAATACAATAGGAAGGAAGATACAAATATAGAAGAGAGAGTCTCGCATCCCAAGTGGAACACAGCATTCATGCTCAATACAACCTAATTGGTGAGCGGATGACCTCCTTAGTTATTAGCAGCCAAACCCACTTTATTACGATGGAGTCTTTTTTATACATAGTAAAAAAGAGGTCCTCAGGTCAACGCGCTTAAAAAAGGTTGATATTCAGTTGCTGCTCCGTAAACTCTATTCACTCCTAGATGATACGAGGAATGAATCTCAGCAGGGGCCCATCAGCCCCATCTTTGAAAAGAGAAGAAAGATATGCAGCTTGCTTGCGACTTTTAATGGGATCTTTCCTTCCTTCTCTACCTACTTCTCAATACCCTCTGCCCCTTGGAAAAGAGCCCGAGGCACCTCTTTACTGATAAAAAGAATAGATAGAAAGAATGGGTTGGCTTAATACATGATTTGAACCACTAGCATCTACTTTCGAACCATTCCCCTCTACTCTTTGTTATGAAGCTCATTCCCCGATACCTACATCAAATGAGTCTGTTCTTTGCTTTTAGGGTCGAAAGACTAAACCAAGAAAAGTGAGCTAATGATGTCTCCTTCATCTTCAGATGAAAGCAAAATCTGAAACACATTGAGATCGCCGAAGAAGACAAACAAAACTAGGAGAAGGAAGCAACACCCAGCTTGATGAATCTGAAGCAGTAGATCTATAAGACTTAGTCCTTCTTTCTTCTTTCTCAGTTTAAAGAGAGTAGAGGAAGGGAGAAGCGAACGGTTGTTGATCATTTTATTGATGGGATTTTCAATGAAAGTTGAGATGGGGTAAGTGTGAAGAGTCAACTATTTCCCTGCTTTTCTTATTTCTTAGAAGAATGACCCCGGTATACTCCTAAAAAGGGGATTCTCGCTCTGCTGAATCAAAAGAATGACTCTCGTGTTTAGATCAGATAAGTTCGATACAGATAACAAAGAATAGAAATTGGAGAGCAGGTGCCCATCCCTAGTGGAAGCCCTCCCAGCCCAAATTAAAATGGCCAGATCATTTGAAAAAAAGATGCTTCAAGCACCGATAGAACAGGAAGCGCCCCTTCATTCATAGAGAGGAGGACGGGTTATTCACATTTCATATGATGGTCAAAGGCAAATTGAAAGTTAAGTAGTGGGAATTCTAAAGATTCCCCGGGGGAAAAATAGAGATGTCTCCTACGTTACCCATAATATGTGGAAGTATCGACGTAATTTCATAGAGTCATTCGGTCTGAATGCTACATGAAGAACATAAGCCAGATGATGGAACGGGAAGACCCAGGATGTAGAAGATCATAACTTGAGTGATTCGGTAGATTTGGATTCATATATATATCCACCCATGTGGTACTTCATTCTACGATATATATAAGATCCATCTGTATAGATATCATCATGCACATCCAGAAAATCTTGAACATAAGACAGGCTTCTTTTCAAGCTGATGAGTCGAAATATCGTATAAAGAAAATGACAAAAGAAATCTCACATGGAGATAAGTGTACCCATATATTGATATGAAATCTCATTCTCATATATCATATAAATAAACACTGATGCTCGAATCATATCTGATCCGATTTAGCAAAGTGAGAGCCAATAGCTTCGCTATAGCGACTACGTTCCAGCTTGGATTTGGAAATCGAATCTCTCAGTCGGCGGGGGAATTCGGGACCCAGAGTTCTGTTCTCCCCCAGTTGCAAGTCCATTTCAAATTCAAAAGCCCTAAGACCCTAATTTACTTTCCTGTCCAAAACTAGAACATCTACCTTGGCCTCGCACCGAACAACACTCGACTTGATCCTTCATTCTTTTCTCTTTATACTTTTGCCTTGCCACTGTTGTTGGTGAGTGAATAGCTATTAGTGCCTTTATTAGTGTATTTACTGCTTTACCGCTTGACTTGTCTACCAACTATTAACCATTTGCGCAAGTCTTCGTGCTATTGAATCAGAAGCAAAGAAGAGAAATGAAAGGAGCTCTTAGAAAGGTAACTGAATGCGTATCCGGTATGGCACTTGACTTTCAGAAAGATACGTGGGATATCAGTAAATGGAGTATACCTATAGAAATAGAAATTCCGATTGAATGGACAGATGTCTTCTTTAAGAAAGTAAGGCACTAGGCGTAGGAGAAAGGACAACATGCCCCCAATCGAATTGAAGGCCAGACTGCACATTACATTCAGGCACGGAATCCACTATGATCGAATAACTCCATCCCTGGTTGCATGTGGTTGACAGTTACGCTCTAACAATTAGTTAGTTGTGACTCTGTAATCTCAAATAGAAGAGCTTATGTCAATGTTTCTCACATGCTCCACATCTCATGACAATCGCAACCGCTTTAGCTCATGTTTTAGTTGCAGAGATACCCACTGCCGGTACGGTCCTTCAAACTTATCGTACAGAGATGTTATTTCCCGTTCACTCGGATGAGCTTGGGGCAAACAAGCATATTCTATTACAAGGTTTTAAAACTAGTTATACGCACTTGCCTCTACCGATTAAAACTTTCCAAATGTGGTTTCATCAGTGGTGCCACAAGCAGCAGGTAACCATGTAAATCAAATGACGAGGAGCAACAAGAAGAAGGAAATAAAGACCCAGAGGGCCTAGAGCAAGGTCAAGAAGTTAGCTCATTAGACGGATGGCCACCCATGGAGCTGATAGCAGATCTGTACTTAGCTCTTACTAAGCTGCCACTAACCTAAATCAGTTCAGTTGCCTGGGTTAGTTCTTACGGATAGTGGGGGCCGAATCAACTAGGTCACCGGTAAAGAACCTCTACTTAAGAAAAAATCATAAGAGAAGAAAGCTGCTAGCAGAGGGTGGAGAAGTGCAATACCTTCGTGGATTGATCGAGCGTAGCGTACTGATTCTTATCGAGATTGGGTTGGTGTTCAGTGTGGGCAGTCTCCTCTATCAAAATATTAAGAGAAAAAGAAGGACTTATCTCAGATCTTTACCTTTCACATTTGAATTTCTCCTAATTTGAATTCCTCTCATATGTTCTTAAAAACGCTTCCCTTTTTACTTGAATTTTGAGCGATCATTTTTTCAACTATTTTAGCGATCATGATAGAGATAAAGCTCTTTAGATGGTGTTTCTATTGTATAATTATTTATTGTTCGAGTTGGAGTTAGAAATACATCAGGATTTTGTGTGCTTACTTATCTTGCTTTTAGTTTTCGTATCATGGATCTTGGGTTGCACTTTATGGCATTTTTACTATAAAAATAATCTAGACATTTGTCGTGTACCTATTATGGAAAGCGTTTGGACTCTGTCTCTTTTAACTTTCCTTCTCTTTTTTCTTTGACGAATTGTTGTTAGAAACGGTAGACTGCGCAGGAAAGGATTCGGGTGGAGGAGCGCCTACCTCCTCTCCCAATGCTGATGATTGGCAAATGGCGCTAGATCTACCGGATAATCAAGTTGTACCGAAATGTCTATGCTCGCATATTAAAGAAGAGTTAAGATACCTTTTTAATATTGGGCGAAAGACGACCCTTTCCGATGCTATGTTTGACAACTTTATTTCCCCTTGGCCTTAGATGAGGCAAAAGTTGGTTTTGCTAAAGCTCTCCTTGAAAGAATAAATGAGCTTCAATTATTTCATTACAATAGAGGGGATCACATTCCATTTAAATTCTCCTCGAGAGAGGAGAAAGAAAGACTCTTTTCTATTGTCTGGGAATACGCGGATAAATTACCCGACGAATAATAGGTACCCACACCCCGGGCAGAGTTAGTGAGCCGTGTAATAGGCGACCATTTCGTGCGGTTCGGGGGGCACTTGAGTCAGCTGCCGGTGCCCGACAATGTCTTGACCCCCATCAAATATTTGGGCCAATTCCCCCTTCGTACTACCAAAAAATGAGATTCTTGCCGAATCCGAGTTTGCTGCTCCAACCATTACCAAACTAATACCTATTCCATTATTACTTCAGGTGCTTATATTACGTATAATGTTAATCCCGTAGCGGATCAATTCCAAAGAGCCTTTCAAACTAGTACTATTAGTAATCGACTCTATAGCTTCTTCAATAAATGCTGGTTTTTCGATCAAGTTTTGAATGACTTTCTTGTCAGATCGTTCCTACGTTTCGGATGTGAAGCCTACTTCAAAGCTTTAGATTAAGGAGCTATTAAGATATTGGGCCCTTATGGTAACTCGTACACATTCCAACGATTGGCCGAGCGAATAAGTCAACTTCAAAGTGGATTTGTTGTGCAAAGAGTTGGTTATGACCCATGGCCACCTGCCTGGTGGGGGCGGCTTCTCCGTTGTGGGTAAATGGGAAACCCGACTCTACGAACCCGAGGAATGGCCACACAGTAGTAGTAGGGGCGTTAAGACCAGAGCCTTTGTAGTGCTAGCATGAATGCAAGTGAATGACTCCCATCCCCTAGCGAGTGAGGTGCTTACACCCCTTTAGAGATAGGGGCGAGCAAAAGAGCTCGTTTTTCCATTTTGAGGTCTTTAGATTCGTAAGATCATAATAGAGTCCCTTTACTTTCTATTATATTAGTCAAGGGCTAGCGCCCTAAAACTAGTATAGTATAGCATAGCAGCCAGCTTCAAAGCTTACCTGATACAAAAAAGTATTATTAAAAAAGACAAAGGTTAGGGGGCTGAGAAGCTCTTGCCTGCTGCTTGCTGTCAACTTCGTGAGCCTTCAGTGCCCCGTTCTATAACTTCCCTTCTTCCGTCCATCCACGAGGCTCTAAAAAAGAGAGAAAGGGGCGGCTATCTAGCGGGAGTCGTTTCGGTTGTATGCCACGAGGTCCCTATGGACAAGGGGACAAGTGAATCATCTCTTTTGGACGCAGGCAACCCTCTACCATATATCCCATTGCATTCCATCGTCTCGTATTGTACTGTGCCGTATCAGACTAGATAGATTTATTGAGTGAGAGAAAGGGAGAAAACTATAATTAGATATTCTTTTTAAATTGATAGGGATCCCCATTCATTCCTAGATTCCCGTCACTACGGACTGATTGTCCCTACCTAACTACATGGTAGTGGTCTAGGGAGCGCAATTGCTAGGGCAAGGGAGAATTAAGAGTAATGATTTCAGCAAGCGCCGCCAGACGGATTACTATAGTGAGTCTAGTCACTACTAGAGTAGAGTTAAGTCAAAAGGTATGGTATAGTAGCCTTTCTGAGCGAGCCTCTGGGATCTGTTGTAAACCCCTATGATATGGTTAAAGGAGGATATTAGGGGAAATAGTGAGCGGAAATTCCCCTGCAGAGAGCTGGATGAGGGGAGACCCTCACAGCCGGTTCGGAGGGCGGGGATATCCCGACCCTACTATCATTATGCCTTAGCAATGTTACTTGGTTCAAATCTATTTGTGACATTTTCTCGTATGTGGGACTCTCGATCTTCTTGGGTAGATAATCGATCATCTTTCATTTGCAAAATGAGTAGTTTTTATAATAATTATTCAAGTCAATAATAATAGGGCTGGAGGAGTGAAAGCCACTTGACTCTAAGGAAAGGAGCAAAAAGCCAGAATGGCTTGGTAAGCAAGCAATCCGTTATGTGGGCGCTAACTCCAAGTTCCTTCTCTTCTTTCCTTTTGAATGTCACGATCAGAATGATGACATTCTTTTTTGCTTTAGAAAGGAGAATGGAAAAGGCCAATTTGCACCACCATCCTTCCCCAAAGATTCGGTTAGTGTGCATAGACTTCTACTTTCCTTAGGCGACTTTCATGCCTTACGAAAAGAAGTTCATTTCATTTTCCTGGGAATTTTTTAAAAAAGTCGCTTCCTCCTTGAAGGAGTAAGGAAGAGCCTAATCATGTGGAGTTGATTCTCGAACGAATCAAAAAATGACAGCGGCTCTCTCTTCCAAGTAGCAGGCGAGGAAAAAAAGACCGCTAATGCACCATACATTTCCCTCTTTGATTTGGCATATCAGAAAGAAAAAACGAGTGAATGTGCTAGATGTCTATCGTTTTTTCAAATTACTAGTACTGGCTTAGAGTGAGAACCCAATCCATAGCTTTACTTACAAGTTATCTGTTGATTGCCTTCTCTCCCATTACCTTAAAGTTCAATCAGCAGCCTAGAAGAAAGACTGTACCTACCAATCTTATAAGTAGATAGAGTAGAAGAGAAAGCCCGGAACAAGGTTGACTGAGACTGCCAACAGCGAGAGAAGAGAGAAAGAAAGCCTCAAACTTCTAATTTCATTACCGGACGGAATACCTTCCTCTAATTCCTGGAATGAGAGTGAGCTTGCTTCTTCAATGTCGTACTCTTAGTCTAGGAATGCGCTAGTAAACTGTAGCAAAATCACTAGAAACGAGAGAGATGTGAGTGTCAATCATTCTGTCAGCATGCTCAAAGAGTGCTTTCTAGAAGATGGATAAGGAGAGAATGCACTTACAGCCTCTCTCTCATATTCACCTGACAAGGCATGATATAGTAGTAGACAGTCAGCTCTCTTACAGCCAATTACTGTGATTGATTGGGGAGAGAGTGCTAGTCTAACTGCCGGTACGGGTATGCTAATAGATAGAGGATCTTCCATTCCTAGAACAAGAAAGTAGCTTGTCTGCCGTACTGGCTGCTTCATTGAATGTGTCGATCTGCATTCTATATAAGAAGTTGATTTGCATCCTTGTCTGGCAGTTAGCTAAGCGAGAAGCTGTGATCGAGGAAGCCTCGCCCAGTTGTGCCTCTATTCTACTAGTCCTAGTACTAGATACTAGATAGACAGGCCGGTCACCGGTGGCATAAGATCCTTCTCTGCTTGTCTAACTCAAGCCAGATAGCAGCAATAACTCGAAATAGTCATATGCGAAACACATGCAAGTCCAGATTGAAAGATAAGGAAGGCAAGTCAAAGCAGAAAGAAAGCCTTAGCCGGAGCAGTAGCCAGAGAAGCAAGAGCAGTAAGGCAAAAAGTGGTCTCAGGCATTCCAACTGCATGAACATAAATCTTATCTATGTCACATGTTTGATGATCGCTAACGCACACAAAACCAATCTTGTAACTTTTTTTGCAGGCAGAAGGAAAGAGAAAATGAGCGAAACGAAGCGGAGCGAGGGGGAGGGAGGATCTACATGGAATTCGGCAAGCCTATCTGACTAATAAGAAGAAAAGGGCAAGCCAAAACCTACACCTAACAAGTTGCTGGATCGAAGTAGTACATTTTACATCTGCTCGCCAGCAGCGGAGAGGGTTCGATACTTGTTATACGCGATGTGGCGAAAAAGTCTGATTCAACGAGATATGTCTTGCCTGCATTAAGATTTAAAACATGTCGTCTACTTTTAGGAAATGTTTGGAACAGAGAACTTACAATAAAACAATGCCGTATTCTCCGAAGATTGAGGAACAAGAATAGATCTATTAAGAGAAATATTTATTCTAGAGAAAATCTTAACAGTTACATCCAATCACAAACTACACGAAAGTTGTCCCTTTTTTATGGAGATTTACCCATCGCAAATATGCACAAAGGAAGAGAACGAACTTCATATATCCCTTTTCTTCTCAGTCCAGAAAAAATATTAGACATATTCCCAGTTCGTCTCCATTTTACTGAAATTATTCCTCAAGCAAGGCAGCCGATAAGTCAACGAAGGGTTTGTGTGAATAATGGAATGGTTAACATTTCTCATTTTAAACTCTCCCACGATGATATAATATATTTTCAAGAAAATGATGCAAGGACCGGCGGTGAAGAAATAAAGACATCCTTCTATATCAAAATCTCAGTAGAAAAAATAATAGGAAAATTCCTACGTCACCCGTGGAGAAGAACCAAAACAGAATGATTCCGCCTACTCAAAACTAAGAGGGGATGCCGCCTACTACTAAAATCTCGGTTTTTGAAACAGTTGTTTTCTTCTATGCAAGAAGGAGACTTAGAAAGAACAAAGAAGTTTGGATCCGATAAAGTATGCTTTGGCAGTTCTTTCGTTGAGCACAACAGAATGAAGAGGAATTTGTATCATTTCAAATCCCTATTCTTATCGAAGAGAAGGAACGAGAAAAACTGAAATACTCCTACTCGAATAAGAAGTCCTATTGTTTAGAACTCTATTTTATATAGTAATTCGACCTTTTGCTCCGCATCCTCCCATCAGTTTACTAAAAAGATCAGAATAAAATTGATCGAACTATCTACTAATTATTCGGAGGTGAATCATAGAACACCAAAAGCTGTGATATCTTATGGACCTAACATAGGTCACATACCTCACGACATAAGATTGAAAATCCAAACCATCCTCTTCGGAGCGAAAAGGGACGTGGCCAAAACATATAAAGATCGGCGTAGTCTCTCATAGGTACATATCTATCCGGATAGAGGCTAGTCTAGGCCGATTCATAGATAGATCTCTCTCTATATAGATAGGTATCTTCGTGGATAGAGATAAAGATAGGGATCCATCTAGATCTTGATTCACTATTTCCATATTTTTTATTGATTCTGATTGATTGCCTTTTTTTGACGACAAGTTTTAAATCTTAATGCATGCAAGGAAACATCGTTTTTCAATTATTACTTGCTGGGTCAGAGCGTAGACGAGCGACCAGAGCCAAGGAAAGAGGGAAGACCATCATAGAGCAGTCAACTAGAAGTAGAAGACTGATGGCATGAGAGAAGGCGGCCTCTCTCGGGAAAGATGGCCCAATTTCTCTTCTTTCTTTTTGATTTCAGCTTTCTTATTTTTTTTTCAGGGGTCCAGAAGGCTAAAAGGTGGGGGAGAACGAAGCCGAACCTCTAATAGACCTGGACACATAAATAATTCTCGGCATCGAGAGAGATTTGAGATTCCGTAAGTAACTTAGTGAGTGCTTTCTAAGAAGGGCTTGGAAGAAGAAAATGAAATAGGAACAACCGCGCTGGTCGTAATAGATCAACTTTCATGCTAGTTCTTAATCCAGCATGAAATATCCATTTTAGGGAAGGACGACATACTATGATACTTTCTGTTTTGTCGAGCCCTACTTTGGTCTTTGGTTTGATGGTTGTACGTGCTAAAAATCCGGTACATTCCATTTTGTTTCTCATCCCAGTCTTTCGCAATACTTCAGGTTTACTTCTTTTGTTAGGTCTCGGCTTCTTCGCTATGATCTTCCCAGTAGTTTATATATGAGCTATAGCCGTTTCAGTCCTATTCGTTGTTATGATGTTCCTGTCACGACCCAAACTGGAGGACCATGACTAGCACCCGACCATACTTGCCGCGAGCACCAACGTACATTTTATCTAACCTTCTTTATTATCTTTTAGGCTGACTAGACCAATATAAATGGTAGACATGGATCATGGACAATCAACAATAAAATATGTTTGCATGAACCTACATAACATGGGATGACCAGACAATCAAGAAACATGGTACAAGCTTCCACGCTAAAATGAAAGACTATACAACAAAAACCAGTCGACAAGGCATACCAAACTATACATGAGTCAACACTTGTCTATGAGCCTCTAAAGGAACATAAGTGTTGCAACATAGCCGGAACAGGGCCCCAACATACCCATAATGTCTATAACAAAAATGCATACCAAGACGAAGGCAAGTCGGAGAAGGGATCTCGCCAATCACCGCTGAGCTGGACAACCTACGTGATGGGGGAGCTACACCTGCCTGTCAGGACCTGCAGCACGACATGCGGCGTCCACAAATAAAAGGACGTCGGTACGAATAAAGTACTGAGTAGTAAGGGAGAGAACCATAAATATGAACAACAATGTGAGCAAGGGATAGAGAATATACAACCTGTAACATCCGAGTACCTCCGAGGGCTACCGACATGAAATACATGATACATATGTATAAATACATAATCTTTTAAAACATACGCCTCGGTGGGCATCATCATTATCATATCGTACCCGGCAGTAATAGGCTCGGTAAAAACATACCCGGCCATTATAAGGCTCGGTAGAATCGTACCCGACCACGTGGAGCTCGGTAAAACCCAACTGATCAGTGGTTGCACAATAGGTGCCGTCCCGACCGACTATAGCGCGGCTCGGTAGAGTAAAATAGATACATATATATAATGCATGCTCGACTCATGGAAACACCTTGTAGACCTTTCGGAGTGACGTAAGGTCGGTATCTTATGTACACCTTATTAGGACTAACTCTTCACTATGAACCTTATAGGAATCAGGAAGTACCAACAAGATTGATAACATAAGAATAAGAGAAGCAACATCAACATCAATCGTTCCATAAGTGGGGAAACAATGTAAGTACTGCTTAGCTTCTAAGAATGGAGTATCTTCGGAAGCTCGTTCATTGCATTATGTTAATCGGAGTCGTGCAAAAGAAGGAAAGGGACAGCCACACATACCTTGTATATACTGCCACAACCTCAAGCTATGCAAACGTCACGACTCCTTAGTCTACAATAGGAGAAATGACACTATCGTTAACGTTTAAGCGTCGCAACTATTATGTACCAACCACAATCTATTTTGTGATGAAACGGACAGCACCTCCCCTATATATAGGACTTCACACCATTCAAAACAATCACCAAACAGCCTAAACAACATCAATAATAAACATATTGAGCCTTCCAAAACAGTCCACACACAACCTAATCACATCATACATATGACGGCCACTATAGTCGTATCAAACGACCCAAAAATATTACCAAGAACTAGAAAACCACAACCCAACATATATATGGTGTTTCTCCACACCCTGCCTCCTCCAAAACTCCACAAAACAGTAATAAAAAACGCAGCCCAACAGCAACACAAAACAGTCCACAAAACAGTCCGCTACAAGTGAATAACTTGAACTCACGGCTTCCAGATCACCGTCCCGTGAGTTCTTACATGTATATAACGAATTGCCATGAATTTACAGAAGAATAAATGTATGAAATATAGCAGTAAACTCACCTTTGTTGTTGGATAACTCAGCCTTTAACTTGGTTCTTCAAACTCTAGTGTTTACCCCAATTTGAACTTGAAAGAGAGGGAAAATCAATTAGGGTTTGTGGATAATTTTTGGGAGGAATTTTGCAGAGCCTTAGGTCTGGTTATTTGTGAAATATAAAGAGGTATATATTGCAGAAGATAAGCCTGTTAATGGGCTGCTTATCTGACCCGAAATCCCCTCTTTTGGGCCGACATTAAACCAAGTAGGTGACTCACCTACTTGCACCTAGCAACTTGTGCAGTCTCACGAAAATGTCTATATCTCTCTATTCCAATGTCGTATTGCTAAACCGTTTAATGCGTTGGAAACTAGACTCATAGATCTTCAATTTGGTGGGTAGATCACCCCGTAATTCCAAGTATATTGGGAGAAATACTTAATAACATTTGACCTAAAGTTTAGGTAAAACTATGAACCTAAGTTGCAACAACTTTTGTCGACTTTTGTTTCATAACTCGCTTGACTTCAAGAATTATGATACGGATATTATATGATTCAAATACCTTAAATCATGACCTCCTAAGTATACTAAGCATTTATAGGTTTACCCAAAAGTACGAGTTACAGAGCATCCTTGATTCGTTTAACTTCTAATACTTGTTAATCACCCTTATGCACCCTTGTATCACTTAAGATTAATCGGATTAACTTCTTATCATCTCAAGGATAATTCCTTCTTGGATTTGTGTTATCTAACATATGGAATGAACTAACGTGTGTGGATATGGGTTGTAACACCCTCCCCTCCTTAGGAACATTCGTCCTCGAATGTAAGGGTTTATGGGGAGTCCAAATCGTCGTGGATTCTAGCGGAAATTTTTGGTCAATTTTCCCCTATAAAATGGTCACTAGCAAAATTTGCAAGCAGTGAAGTTAAAGTATGACCACACAAGGCTACACAAAGCATTATGGACATGGACATTATTTACATATCACCACTTTGTATTAAGCAAGAGAGTTCTCAAGTTATTGCTTACCTCATAAAGCCATTTCACCTTTATAATGTATCTTGCGTTCCACCAACATCCTTGTTATCATCATTCTGGAATAGGTAAGGGTATTTAGACTTCATCTCTTCTTCCGCTTCCCATGTCATTTCTTTCACATTCTTATTCCTCCACAATACTTTGACGGAAGCTACATCTTTTGTTCTCAGCTTGCGGACTTGTCGATCTAATATGGCCACTGGCACTTCTTCATATGATAGATCCTCAGTAACTTGAACATCTTTGATAGGGACAACTCGAGAAGGGTCTCCAATACATTTCCTCAACATAGATACATGGAATACTGGGTGGACAAATTCTAATTCAGATGGCAATTCTAACTCATAAGCAACTTGTCCAATTCGTTGAAGAATTTTATACGGACCGATATACCTTGGACTCAGCTTACCTTTCTTCCCAAAACGCATAACACCCTTCATTGGTGAAATCCTCAGGAAAACCCAATCACCAACCTCAAATTCTAAATCACGACGTCGGACATCGGAATAAGACTTTTGCATGCTTTGTGACGTCCTCAATCGTTCCTGTATCACTTTCACCTTCTCAATGGCTTGGTGAATCAAATCTGGCCCATATAATTCTGTTTCACCGACTTCAAACCATCCAAATGGTGATCTACATCTCCTCCCATATAGTGCCTCATATGGGGCCATTTTAATACTGGAATGGTAGCTATTATTGTAGGAAAATTCTATGAGTGGAAGATGGTCATCCCAATTTCCTTAAAATCTAGAACACATGCTCGTAGCATATCTTCCAATGTCTGAATGGTACGTTCAGCCTGTCCGTCAGTCTGCGGATGAAATGCAGTGTTGAGATTCACCTGTGTGCCTAAACCTTTCTGAAAAGACCTTCAAAAGTTAGCCGTAAATTGAGCTCCTCGATCTGATATAATAGATACGGGCACACCATGAAGCCTAACAATCTCCTTGATATACAACTTCGCATAATCTCAAGCCGAGTAAGTTGTCTTAACTGGCAGAAAATGAGCACATTTTGTAAGTCGATCAACTATCACCCGGATAGAGTCAAACTTATGATAAGATCGAGGTAATCCAATAACGAAGTCCATATTAATCACCTCCCATTTCCAAGTCGGAATTTCTATATTCTGAAGCAATCCACCGGGTTTCTGATGTTCTATCTTTACTTGTTGACAATTGGGACATTGGGCTACAAATTCCGCAATAGACTTTTTCATGTTATCCCACCAATACTGCTCCTTGACATCATGATACATCTTTGTTGAGCCAGGATGGATGGAATATCGGGATTGATGAATTTCATTCATAATCTTTTCTCGCAATCCTGCTACATTCGGCACACATAATCGGCCCTGGTATCTCAGTGCCCCATCTCCTCCGATCTCAAAAGCCGTAATTTTACACTGCTGAATGTTCTCTCTCAATCGTAGTAAGATAGGATCTTCATATTGCCGTGCTTTTACCTCGGCTACCAAAGATGATTCTGATGTATTCTGTACAGTAACACTTCCTTCATCAGAGTCTAACAATCTGATTCTCATATTGGCTAGCTAATGAAGCTCTTTAGTTAATCCCCATCTACCTGCATCTATATGTACTAAGCTTCCCATTGACTTACGGTTGAGAGCATCTGCCATAACATTGGCTTTACCGGGATGATACAATATCTCGACGTCGTAGTCCTTCAGTAATTCAAGCCACCTACGCTGCCTCAAATTCAACTCTTTCTGCTTGAAGATGTATTGTAGACTCTTGTGATCTGTGTAGATGTCAACATGGACACCGTATAAGTAGTGCCGCCATATCTTCAAAGCATATATTACTGCAGCCAATTCCAAATCATGGGTTGGATAATTCTTTTCATACTTCTTCAATTGTCTTGATGCATATGAAATCACCTTCCCATGCTGCATCAACACGCACCCCAAACCTATACCGGAGGCATCACAATATACCACATATCCTTCTGTTCCGTCAGGGAGAGTGAGCACCGGTGCGGATGTCAATCGATCCTTCAGCTCCTGAAAACTACGTTCACAAGTGTTAGACCACTGGAACTTGGTAGCTTTCTGTGTTAACTTAGTCAATGGTGCTGATATAGAGGAAAACCCTTCTACAAATCGCCTATAATATCCTGCTAGCCCTAGGAAGCTACGAACTTCTGATGGTGTTGTAGGTCTCGGCCAATTCTTTACTGCATCAATCTTCTGAGTGTCGACACTAATACCCTCGTCAGGATATCACATGGCCAAGGAATGCTACTGAGTTCAGCTAGAATTCACATTTGGCGAGCTTAGCATATAACTTACGATCCTGAAGCATCTGTAATACTATCCGCAAGTGGCTCGCATGTTCCTCCTCCGAACGAGAATACACCAGAATGTCATCAATGAATACAATCACGAACACATCAAGATAGCGCCTGAATAGAGTATTCATGAGATCCATAAAAGCTGCCGGGGCATTTGTTAGCCCGAACGACATCACCAAGAACTCAAAGTGCCCATATCTTGTCCGAAAGGCCGTCTTTGGAATATCCTTCTCCTTAACCCTCACTTGATGATACCCTGAACGTAAGTCAATCTTGGAGAAATACTTGGCACCCTGGAGTTGGTCAAACAGGTCGTCAATTCTTGGAAGTGGATACTTGTTCTTTATAGTAAACATATTCAACTGCCGATAGTCGATACACATCCGTAATGACCCATCTTTCTTCCGCACGAACAGGACTGGAGCACCCCAAGGTGAAGTGCTAGGCCTAATGAAGCCCTTATCCAGCAAGTCCTTTAACTGCGCCTTCAACTCTCGCAGCTCTGTCGGGGCCATTCTATATGGAGGGATAGAGATCGGTTGAGTGTCGGGCAACACATCAATGCTAAACTCAATCTCCCTTTCTGGAGGAAGTCCTGGGAGTTCATTTGGGAAAACATCTGGAAATTCATTGACCACGGGGATAGATTGTAGAGTAGGCAGCTTCGCCTCTGCATCCCTAACGCGAACAAGATGATAAATGTAACCTTTTGAGATCATTTTCCTTGCCTTAAGATAGGAAATAAACCTACCTTTCGATGTAGCAATGTTCCCCTTCCATTCAATGACGCGTTCACCGAGAAATTGAAACCTAACCATCTTCATACGACAGTCAACATTTGCATAGCATGAGGCCAACCAGTCCATTCCCAGTATCACATCAAAATCAACCATTTCTAATTCAAATAAATCTGCTGAGGTTTGACGACTACAAATCATCACAGTGCAACCTCTATATACCCTTCTAGCAATCACAGAATCTCCTATTGGAGTAGATACCGCAAGGGGTTTACTTATCAATTCAGGTTCAATGCCAAACTTATTAGCCACAAAGGGTGTAACATATGATAATGTAGATCCCGGATCAATCAGCGCATATACATCATAAGAAAACACAGATAATATACCTGTAACAACATCTGGAGACGACTCGAGATCCTGTCGACCTACTAGAGCATATGTTCGATTTTGAGCACCACTCGAACTCGGCCATGCACCTCTACCTCTACCACGACCTGTCGACTGCTGAAAACCCCGTGCTGGAGGTCGAACTGATGAGGAAGAACCAGACACAGATCTAGTCGGCTGAGCCATACCATCACCTCCCTGTTAGGACAATCCCTCATCATATGGCCAGGCTGTCCGCAAGAATAACACGCATCAGAACCTCGACGGCACAGTCCAAAGTGGGCTTTCCGCACTGATCACAACCTGGTGTTGGGGGTTTCGTCTGACTAGTATCCCTGTGATGTTGCGATCCGGATGCCTGCGAACTCTGACCTGGACCAGAATAGGATCGATCATATCGAGGCCTCTGAAACTGTGGAGGAGCACTAGCTATAGATGGCGCCGAACTCCTCGAAGACTGGGGCCTGGCGCTGCCTCTTAAGTCATCAGAATACCTTGAAAATCTCGCCCTCTTATGCTGGCCCCTATCCTGCTCCCTATCTGCCCTCTGCTGGCGCTTACGATCCTCTAGGGTCCGAGCATAAGCTTGAATACGGGAAATATCTATGCCTTCTACCAAGGAGGCTGTCATACACTCATTTATCAGATGGGGTCCCAACCCGTTGACGAACAAATGCACCCTATCACTCATCTCGGCCACCATATGGGGAGCATACCTTGCTAAAGAATCAAACTGCATACTATACTCTCGCACACTCATATTACCTTGTCTAAGGTTCAAGAACTTATCAGCTCTAGCTCGTCGTATCTCAGCTGGCAAATAGTGACGAAGAAAGGCCTCAGAAAAATCCTTCCACACAGCTGGAGGAGCGTTCGGACCCCTGGATCTCTCCCGACTATCATACCAAAGAACCGCTAAATCCCGTAGCCGATAAGAAGCCAATTCTACTGCCTCTGTATCACTAACATGCATAACCCGTAGTGTACGATGAACCTGGTCAATAAAAGTCTGCGGATCCTCCTTGGGGTCTGATCCGGTAAACACTGGAGGGTCTAAATTGATAAAATCACGAACTCTTGTACTAACTGGTTTATCAGCAGCACCTGTATTCTGCCTCTGAGCCTGAGCGGCTACCAAGCTAGTCAATAACTGCAAAGCACTCCGCATATCCTGGTCTGTAGTGCCAGACGGAGGAGCTGGAGGTGCTGGGTGCCACCTAATATCCTCTGGAAGAGACGGAGTAGATGAGGTATGAGACGGCATCTCACTCTGAGCCTCACTTTGGCCTGCTCTGGCTTGGGGCACCTGACTGGTACCCTCTCCCGCAGCTGTGTCAAGCCGTCTACTAATTGTTTGTTTCCTAGTCGAAGGCATCGCTGAAAGAAAACAAGGTGAATATTAGAGACGAACACTTATGACTCAACTCTATGCACGATCTAGATTCAGGAAGAAGGTAACAACCCTAGATGTCATGTAGCCTCCTGATTATAAATGTGGCGCGCTACACATCCATAATCAAGACTCTACTAGACACGGCTCATAGACAATCCCTAGGACAGACTTGCTCAGATACCAAGTTTGTCACGACCCAAACTGGAGGACCATGACTAGCACCCGACCATACTTGCCGAGCACCAACATACATTTTATCTAACCTTCTTTATTATCTTTTAGGCTGACTAGACCAATATAAATGGTAGACATGGATCATGGACAATCAACAATAAAATATGTTTGCATGAACCTACATAACATGGGATGACCAGACAATCAAGAAACATGGTACAAGCTTCCACACTAAAATGAAAAACTATACAACAAAAACCAGCCGACAAGGCATACCAAACTATACATGAGTCAACACTTGTCTATGAGCCTCTAAAGGAACATAAGTGCTGCAACATAGTCGGAACAGGGCCCCGACATACCCATAATGTCTATAACAAAAATGCATACCAAGACCAAGGCAAGTCCGGAGAAGGGATCTCGCCAATCACCGCTGAACTGGACAACCTACTGTGATGGGGGAGCTGCACCTACCTGTCTATCAGGACCTGCAGCACGACATGCAGCGTCCACAAACAAAAGGATGTCAGTACGAATAAAGTAATGAGTATGTAGGGCAGAGAACCATAAATACGAACAGTAATGTAAGCAGGGATATAGAATATACAACCTGTAACATCTGAGTACCTCTGAGGGATACTGACATGAAATGCATGATACATATGTATAAATACATAATCTTTTAAAACATATGTCTCTGTGGGAATCATCATCATCATATAGTACCCGGCCATAATAGGCTAGGTAAAAACGTACTCGAAAATTATAAGGCTCGGTAGAATCGTACCTAGCCACGTGGAGCTCGGTAAAATCCAACTGATCAGTGGTTGTACAATAGGTGCCGTAGCCGGCCGACTATAGCGCGGCTCGGTAGAGTAAAATAGATACATATATATAATGCATGCTCGACTCATGGAAACACCTTGTAGACCTTTCGGAGTGACGTAAGGTCGGTATCTTATGTACACCTTATTAGGACTAACTCTTCACTATGAACCTTATAGGAATCAGGAAGTACCAACAAGATTGATAACATAAGAATAAGAGAAGCAACATCAACATCAATCGTTCCATAAGTGGGGAAACAATGTAAGTACTGCTTAGCTTCTAAGAATGGAGTATCTTCGGAAGCTCGTTCATTGCATTATGTTAATCGGAGTCGTGCAAAAGAAGGAAAGGGACAGCCACACATACCTTGTATATACTGCCACAACCTCAAGCTATGCAAACGTCACGACTCCTTAGTCTACAATAGGAGAAATGACACTATCGTTAACGTTTAAGCGTCGCAACTATTATGTACCAACCACAATCTATTTTGTGATGAAACGGACAGCACCTCCCCTATATATAGGACTTCACACCATTCAAAACAATCACCAAACAGCCTAAACAACATCAATAATAAACATATTGAGCCTTCCAAAACAGTCCACACACAACCTAATCACATCATACATATGACGGCCACTATAGTCGTATCAAACGACCCAAAAATATTACCAAGAACTAGAAAACCACAACCCAACATATATATGGTGTTTCTCCACACCCTGCCTCCTCCAAAACTCCACAAAACAGTAATAAAAAACGCAGCCCAACAGCAACACAAAACAGTCCACAAAACAGTCCGCTACAAGTGAATAACTTGAACTCACGGCTTCCGATCACCGTCCCGTGAGTTCTTACATGTATATAACGAATTGCCATGAATTTACAGAAGAATAAATGTATGAAATATAGCAGTAAACTCACCTTTGTTGTTGGATAACTCAGCCTTTAACTTGGTTCTTCAAACTATAGTGTTTACCCCCAATTTGAACTTGAAAGAGAGGGAAAATCAATTAGGGTTTGTGGATAATTTTTGGGAGGAATTTTGCAGAGCCTTAGGTCTGGTTATTTGTGAAATATAAAGAGGTATATATTGCAGAAGATAAGCCTGTTAATGGGCTGCTTATCTGACCCGAAATCCCCTCTTTTGGGCCGACATTAAACCAAGTAGGTGACTCACCTACTTGCACCTAGCAACTTGTGCAGTCTCACGAAAATGTCTATATCTCTCTATTCCAATGTCGTATTGCTAAACCGTTTAATGCGTTGGAAACTAGACTCATAGATCTTCAATTTGGTGGGTAGATCACCCCGTAATTCCAAGTATATTGGGAGAAATACTTAATAACATTTGACCTAAAGTTTAGGTAAAACTATGAACCTAAGTTGCAACAACTTTTGTCGACTTTTGTTTCATAACTCGCTTGACTTCAAGAATTATGATACGGATATTATATGATTCAAATACCTTAAATCATGACCTCCTAAGTATACTAAGCATTTATAGGTTTACCCAAAAGTACGAGTTACTGCATCCTTGATTCGTTTAACGTCTAATACTTGTTAATCACCCTTATGCACCCTTGTATCACTTAAGATTAATCGGATTAACTTCTTATCATCTCAAGGATAATTCCTTCTTGGATTTGTGTTATCTAACATATGGAATGAACTAACGTGTGTGGATATGGGTTGTAACAGTTCCATATTCAAATAGTGGAGATTCACGAAGAAGTATTGCGCTATTTACTAGTTAGTGGTATTATTGGACTGATCTTTTGCTGGGAGATGTTTTTTATTTTAGATAATGAAAGCATTCCATTACTACCAACCCAAAGAAATACGATTTCCCTGAGATATACTGTTTATGCCGAAAGGTACGAAATTGGACTAATTTGGAAACATTGGGCAATTTACTTTATACCTAATATTTCGTCTGGTTTTTGGTTTCTAGTCTTATTTTATTAGTAGCCATGATTGGTGCTATAGTACTGACTATGCATAGGTCTACTAAGGTGGAAAGACAGGATGTATTTCAACAAAATGCTCTCAATTCTAGGAGGACTATAATGAGGAGGTCGACATACCCACTCACGATAATAAGGAGAAGCAGTGGTTCGAATCCACATCGTGAGACCAGGACAGTGTGGAGAAGCATCGATAAATGCTATTAACATCCCTAGAATATGCTGCTCTCCTTCATGTTGGAAGAAGACAATGCGAAAAATGCATATATTAGTAAGGCAAGGTGATTGTTCAGTGACAACATTAAGGTGTAGCGGATTGACTATTGGGATCACTTTAGCTTTAGTATGACTATTACTATAGGCGATGGAGTCAACTTGTCTGAGTATGTAAACTATGTGGTGGATACGATAACAAATAAGCCTTCTACATTAGCCAATTCTTCTTCCATGAGGGACTTCAATGAAGCAAGATTTTTTGATTTTTCGTTCATCGTATCGACCGACCCAGACCCCGTACCTGTTCCCGATGAAAGTCAGGATGAAACCTGCTTTGATTCAAAACCAACTCACTCTATGGAAAGGAGAGCTTTGCGAAATTTTAAAAAGGGATTGAGTGAGCTCTCGCCTAAGAGAGGAGTTTAACAAAGCGGAGAGGGATTTTCCGACAACAAAAAAGATTTTTCTCCCCAACCGAGGAGATAGACCACCTTATGGCCAATGTGATTACCATCAAAAGGGCAAAAAGATGGTGTTGAATGCGACTCTACCAATACCAATCTCCTCTGGAGCAGGGAAAAGCAACTCTGCCTGCTATCAGTAAGGATTGACATATTCTTTTTTTAGAGAGGGGAACCCTTACATAAGAACAGAGAGTGGCCGAGCAAAAAAGCAAGGCAAAGGATAAAGGAGAAGTACCCGGCCCGGTAAAGAAGGGTCTCCCACTAACAGGTCTTTCCTTAGTAAGCTAGCTTTGGTTGCTAAGAAAGCCAGGTTCTCTTTCACTCCTCAAATGAGCCTTTTGGCGACTGGCTCTCAACACAAAGAAATGAGATATTAAAGGATCTTCAAGTAGCCCTGACTAAGGTTTGAAAATGTGCCCGGGGGTACTACAGCTTGTGTGGAAGGCTAGGGTGGTTTTTAGAAAGCGCGAATATAGAAGACGTCGTAGGGAACCAATTTCTATCGCTTTCCCCCTTTAGTGGTCATTCATTATTTTGATGACTCGCAGTCAAAAGAGTTGGTTGGCAGTTCAAACCTCAAAGGGAGTTGAAGAGAGGCCTTTCATTTCGTTCAAAGGAACTAGGGACGAGCCATTACAGATGGTCTGATGCTTCTGGAGTTCGCTCATATCAAATTTTCCAAAAGCTCATCAACCTGTCCGAGGGATGATGAAGGCGATGCCACAATTGAGGGAACCACCCTCTTACTCTTTTTTAGACAAGAATGTGAAAGACCCTGACCATGCCAACCAAACCCACTCACATAGACTCACAAGAAAGACTAAGGAAACAAAACCTTTTCTCGATAATGCTGGGCCAAGTAGCGACACTTCACCCAGATTCAATCATGACGTCAATTTGCTTTATTCAACAAAGTGATCAAGCTTCTTAGCCACCGGGGACCGGCCTCGTGAACGCATTCGCTAAAGGCACTACTGGTCGTCTTTCTCAATCTTCAATCTAACTTCAGAAATTGAATAAGCCCACTTGACGAGATTATATCTAACTCTATTTCTAACATTTTTGGATTGATAGGAAGCTTTCTTGCTTTGTAATTCTGCCACCCACTCTGCCAACAGCCTATGTGTCGATCTATACCCAGTTGATCTACCACTATTTGACTTTGCACTCTCTAGATAGGAGCGCATCCTCATAGAGCGAGGGGTAGAAAAGATCAATGAAAGACTAGTGCGCGAGCTAGCTGATCTACCGACAAGTCCTTGATTTATTATCCATGAAGGCAGACTTGGACTCAATGAAGAAAGCACTTGAGGTGAAGACAAATGAGCGATTGCGACAACTACGGACCCCTTAACTAGGTTTATTACTAATACTAACTAATAGGCTTTCAGAAGCTTTTCCACGCAAAGTGGGGAGGAAGTGCTTGCTCCCAACTTGCAAGACGAGCGGACATCTGAGATCAGTAGCTCATTTACTATTTGTAGATGGATGGCGCTAGGCAGGGTAAAAAGAAGGATTTTTTTCCATTATCCGAGGAAAGAAGTAGCAAAGGAATATTGCTATCGTAGGAAAAAAAGAAAAACATAGGATAGGAAGCTCGATTTGATCGAAGGGATGGATAAAAGGCCATATCCGGCTAAAAACAAAAAGAAGAGATCAAGGAGAGGGAGCTAGACAAGCACTTGTAAGAGAGCGACCGACAGATCTAAAACTACTATAGTAAAGTAGAACGAAAGTTTCTCCCAAAGGTTCTACCTTTTCTTGTGCGTTTGGGAATAAATAGAAAGTTTCTAAATGTATAGAAAACTCTCGATTGATTGGTTGTAATGTTCACGAGGTTGTATATAATCCAACGATCAGTGATATGACTTTCCTACTGACTGAATTGCTTGACTTAGTTGAAGGTGCGAAGTCTTCTTCTTTTGATTTAAGACAGATTCATTTTTCTACTGAAAGTGCTTTTGATAGGGAATAAGGAAAAGCCTTGCCTTATTCAAGAGTACCAGGAAGGAGAAGAATAAGCATTACCTCTGTTGAAGGAAGTAGCCCCTCATTTTGCTTATTTATTCTTCCTGGTCTTCGAGTCTCATCTGAATGGCTCGGTGCCTATTTAGTTAGTTTTTTTTGTTTTGATTCCAGAACATAACTAGAGATCCTGGCCCCCTCCCTTGAAAGCTCATGGTGCTGCGACTATCACTGGTAAGTTGCGTCGGATCGACATCGGGATTAAAATAAACTGCAAAAACAACTAAGTTAACGCCTATTTGATGTGGATCTACTGGCTCGGACGCTTGAATCTATTCCAATGCAAGCTACCGAATATAATACTACAAGATCTTCCACTACTTTTGTTATTATTGCTCTCACCTGTCACTACGCCACCTCAGCAGCTGGGACCCCCTAACCTTTTCTTTCTATCTTTAGAAGTAGGCGAGTGAGTTCGTTCCTTTCCCGTGAAGGTTTTGGGATATGTGACCAAATGTTTCCTCCAGATCTAACGTCTCTATCAACTAAATTCTATTTTCTTCACCCGATCGATACTAACTTACCTACTCCTGCTCCTACCGGATCCAAGAGGGCCAATGCCCGATTCCCCGACCCATTACTCATTCCTTCCCGACTCGATAGGGATTGCAATCTCGAGAGAGGGAACAACAATTGACCTCCTACAATAGGTAGATATGGTGGGTTACGATGGATACAGTGAAATCAATCCTTATACTGCACTCCCTCTCACCGGCTTGAAACATATATAAATCATGAATTCTTCAGAGCAGGCCGGCAGGCCGCGCATACGGGGACCATCGAAGAAGTGCCTCAACGCACCGCAGCCACTACTTTGACTCCTTTTATGCAATTATGAACTCCACGGAACTTTATCAATTCCAATGCAACTTATCCTTTTGGAGCTGAAGTAACAAACTACGCGAGCGTCCTAACAAAGCCAACATAAATCCGATACGAATAAAAAATTAAAAGGAAGTTTTATTATTGTGGTATACCAGCCACCTGTTTTGGAACTTCCAGTTCCAATCGAAGCATATAGATCTGTAAATAGATTTGTATGTATAGCCACTTCAGTTGTGCTCGTCCTTTCTAGAAAGTTTCTTTTTTCTAGGAACATGGTCAACTAGAAATTATTAAGTTCGCAATTCTTCATCCACTAATGGAAAAATGCTCCAGTTTTCCATTCTTATATGATGCCGGAAAGTGGATTGGCAACAGGTCGGCACGAAGTGATTCATCATGCTCAAACATGAGCTGATCGCTCGTTAGGGACGTTTTATAGTTCATCAAAGTCCCACAAATGGAATAAAAAGTGGGTCCATGTAAATGATCAAGACCTCACAAACAACAACGCTCCTTCCCAATATGGAGTTCGGAACCTAAAGCCAATTATTGAGTGAACTGTATCTTTTTTGTGTTAGTTGACCTAAGCCATACCTTTACTGTTGGGGTGGGGCTCGACCTCCGAACCGTACGTGGGACGAGTTTTTGCCTCATACAGCTCGGGCCAAAGACCTAGGGAAGTTTAGAAGAGATGGGGAAACCTAGCAGCTGCCGATCGCGGCGGGGATAAGCTTGCTTCTTCACAAGCCTATCCCCCCAAAAAAACCGACCCTATAGCGCTAGCGCTTCGCGTTCTTTCTATTCCATCCCATTCCATTCCGGGATAGGCGGCTAATACTAAAATAATAAGTGAAGTAGTCGTCGTCTGACCAATCGGCTCGGACACCAGACCGCCCGTGCCCGCCCATTTTGTCTCGCTCCAAATGGAATAGCTCTATTAGTTACGCTGCGTCCCAACCCGAGTAACCACATCCACTTTTCTCCGCCCGCAACCCAATAAGTTGCTAAATCCAACACAAGATTAGAGTCGTCCCCTTCATTCTATGCTGACACCAGCCCGAGCTGGTTTCTTCGGAAGCCCGTTCCCACCGCGCTCACGGCCCGGATGGCTTGCCAGTGGTAGAGGGAATTCTCCCGTTCCCTGGTCAAAGACTTGGTTGGATGCGGGATCTACTCCACGAGGAGCGGTACGAACGTAGATGATATCATCACGACCTCTCTTTTCGTACCACTAGGGATGCTTAACGCCACTTCGCCTACTGGCATTACCTGCACTTTCGTGTCTCGTAGTGTGGTCAGCACTGGGTGTTTCCGAGCAGCTAGGCTTACACCCATTCGCATTAGTTAATCCAAAATTCCTTACCTTTATGCACAAATTATTGAATAAGCCATCTTCCTATCAAGGTTAAGGAGTCAACTGAGCATCTCAGCGACGGGAATGAATTCCCGGATCGAATCAGAGTTCACGGTGCCCTCCCTGAACAAATAGGAGGCGTGGGCCACAGGTCGCACATAAGCCACCGGGTGGTACGACAAAAGAACACCCAACATAAAGATGCACACTCCTCCAAGTGAAATATTCATCTTCATAGGAGCTTTTTCATAGTAGTCGTGACCAAGAGCCATCACCTCTCGGCTTGTTGGTAAGGTGAGAGCTTCAAGCCCGATTTTTAGTGGCGCACCCTCCACACAAGCACCTCCCGATGAAGGGGGGACGGGGAAAGCTACAGGACCAAAACCTACGACCCTTCTTTCTAAATGGGGGTGCCCGAGGCACCTCATCTTCTCATTTTGTCGTTGCTCATTCCCGTTAAGCCGAAGTGTTTGGCCTTTCCTTCTTCGTGCCCGCTCAAGCTTCGATGACCTATCACGTGGTAAAAAGAAGTAAGTACGAAAGAATAGTAAATGGAGCACACCGCAGAAAGATTCTAAATATGAGAAGTCCCCGTTGGATTCGAGAAGAAGAAAATGAAGAACGGGAACGAAATGAAATAAAGAGTTTCTCTCTCTAGTTTCGGATGAGCTTCTCACAATTATGTCTGGTAATAGAATAAGGCGGCTTGCTCTAACCAAGACTCAACTTTTTGCTCCGTCCGCAGAGCATATGAATTTCCTGGAATGTAGATAGACCAAAAAAGGGAATGACGGGATAGGAATAGGAATTATAGTACCATTGGAAAAAAGGGCACCTGTGGGAACATCTCTACTGACGAACCACTTCAATGATACGGGTGCTGTCGTGCCACGAGGCACGACCATGGAAGTAATGAACAAGAAAAAGTTATGTAGTTGGACCATCTGTTCTATCAGTTCGAGTTCTACTTCTCTAGAGAAGATGAGAGGCTTAAAATGAAAGTGTTCGCAACACATACCGAAAGTGTGCTAATTAAGCCAACCATTAATGACTAGTTAAAACACTAGGAGTGGTCTGATCCCCTATATGACCAGACCGCTCTGAGAAAGATAAAAAGCAAATTCTCATAGTTCGGAGCCCAGCTCCAACAACTTCTTCGTAAGTGAGGTGAGGTACTTCTTTTGGTTTGAATAGGGGGTCGCCCTTTTTTTGGTTGCAGTAGCCACGACTTTGGTCGTAGTCAGTTTAAACTCATAAACCCAGTCCACTTGCATCCATGTTGATCAAAATGACTAAGTTTAATGACTTGACTAGTCACTAGCCCTCGTATTATAAGATCCTCTCACCCTGTGGTCGACATTCCATTCCCCTTAGTCGTAGGTGCTCGTTCTATTTTGATTTGAATGGGCCAGGGCTCCCGAGGTACATATGGCCAGCCTTTCGGGTGTCTCTGTGATACAAACAAAGAAAAGACAATGGTTTTTAACATACCCTTGAACAAAAATCCAATCCTTACCAAAGGAGGAACTAGAATAATCTACCTTATTTTTTCCTTCTCGATTATTCCCCCCGACAATCAAGTTGCACTTCCTTCTAACAAGTGGCTGAGAGTTAGCAAGCAACCTTGGCCTCTTGACAGGAGGTTCACTATCCCCCTCCTTTCCGGTTCGGCCGCAGTACGACACCTGAACTCGAAGCTACGATCAGATCCGATTTGATCTGGTCCTATCCGACCCAACCCCGGAACTTAGAACGGCCGTCCTGTTTGGACGGTAGAACGGAGATAGGGGGAGTCGTTCCCATTCTCTATCTGGGCACGAGCAGGAACAAAAATAAAATGGAAAACTGAATACATGTACATGATGTAACGACATATTCAACAATAAGTGATTCGATTTGATAGGCTGCCCGCATAAAGGAAAGAGTTTACCGACTGCATAACAATTCATTCTAGTGTGAAGCGTGTGGGCCCATGTCTCCCGAACGATCATAGTGCGCCCGCTCATCTAATATAAAATCAATGAGTAGATCTCACCTCCCCTTCCCCATACCTGTAAGGCCCCGTAAAAAATTTTGTGCATAAAACCTAGTAGCTGTGGTGTCATGGTCCGAATAATGTGTTAGGAATGCGTAGAATTCTTCGCGGCGAGCTTGCTCGCCACGGTTCGGACCCTTGGTAGTGATTTAAGTTTCAAAAATGTAGAGAATTAATTTTTCCGAAAAGTGTCCAATATGCGGTCAAGAATGCGATCGCAAACATGACATGCGGACCGCATTCTTGCCGCAAAACGTTCCAGAGAGTTTCCCAAAAATCGTGTCAAAAGTGCGGTCGATATGCGATCGCATGTCAAATCTGCGGTGCACTTTGCGACCGCAGATCAAGCATGCGGACCGCATTCTGGCCGCATTCCTTAACAGAACCTGTGTAAAATTTGGGGCAATTCTACGGTCACTATGCGGACCGCATGTTGATTCTGCGGTCGCATAGTGCACCGCATAATTGACCCCGGCCCTGATTTTTGTAACATTTTGACCCGATCTCTTCTTTAATATAACACACTTCTTCTTCATTTTATCATATCATCTTACCAAAATTAGAGAGAGAAGAGAGGGTTTTTAGAGAGAGAAATCTTTCATCTTCAAAGATTGTTCCAACCATCTTAATTCTAAGGGATCTTAGGGCAAGGATTCAACATCCCCAATCTTTTCAAGGTAAAAACCCTAACTATTTTCTTTGATTTTCAGTTTTAATTGGGTAAAGAGAGGTTTGCATATAATAGCTTTTAAAAATAGAATTTTTACGCTCATGCATGATTATTGAACTTGATTTTTAGTAAAAAAGAAGTGAGTAGAAGTAAGAGTCTTCAAGAACAAGGTTGGCAAGAGTAAGATAGCGTGGGTAAGCATAAAGTAGGAATTTAACGGAAGAAAACTCATCACCAGGTATGTATGGCTAATTTTGATTCTTGTAAAATCGCCTAAATGTGTGCGAATTGTTTTGGCATGTGTCAAATTGAGAAATTTTACGTAATTCTTTGATTTCCTTGTTGAGCATTTGATTGATGTTGAACTACGTGTGGTGTGGTATGAAATATGAATTGAAAGATAAAAAGGTAATCGAGATTGGTAAAGAATTGGGAACAACCATTGTGATGGCATATTTGGCTTATTGTGGAAGGAATTTGAAACACCTTAATTGTGGTAAATTGTTGAACATGATTATGTGGGCATTTTCGATTTTGGAATACTTGTAACTTGGTTTTGATATTGGCTTGAGAAGAAATTGAGAACATGAACCAATGTGTAAGTTGCTTATTTGAACTTGTTGAAATTGTGTGTATTACCTTATCTGCTGTTTGAAATTGTTGTGTTTTCAACTGTAAGGCGGGGTCGTGTTGCGCGCCGCAACGTGGGGAAATAAGGTGTGGGTTGGGGTGATAAGGGTGGCCGAGGTAATAAGGGTGGTCAGCGGAAATAAGGATGGAAAGCGATCGAAATCGCTATTGAAAATTGATACAAAAATCAATAATGTGAAATTGTGAAAGGAGACAGCAGGAGAGTTTGCAACCTGTGGGGCACTGATTGCCCATTTGTTTGAGTACTTGTTCTTTACGTGATTGATTGGTTATTGTTAAATTGGTTGATCGTAGAAAGTGCTTTGTGTGAGAATTATTTGAAATGAGGAAAATGTGGAAACATGGTTGGCCGGCTTAATTAATTGTTGATGTAATTTAATGGCTTGAGTTTACTTGGGACAAAGTTTGTCCATACATACCAGTACAATTCAAGTGTACTGACGTCCCTTTTGCCGGGGGCGCTACATTCGTGTCATGATTGTAGGTGGATCAGTAGCAGGCACTTCAGCTCATCGGCAGTAGTATCCTTCTCCTTCCATTGCCCGTTTTGGTGAGCCCCTTTCTTCCTCGGGGCCTTGTGTGGTTCATGCCACTCGGTTTAGATTTCATTTTGGTTTTGTAAGGTATAGCCGGAGCCTTGTTACCGGCAAGTATTGTATTTCCCTTTTTGTATCCTAGAGGCTCCGTAGACATGTAAACTGTGGGATTGTGGCCTATGTATATGTATGGGGCGTTGTAAATATAAATTATGAACTTGTTAGTGAATCAATCACATGGTTATGT
The DNA here is from genome assembly GCA_032618575.1 of Nicotiana noctiflora. NCBI lineage: Eukaryota > Viridiplantae > Streptophyta > Magnoliopsida > Solanales > Solanaceae > Nicotiana > Nicotiana noctiflora. The sequence goes on along the minus strand of JASVEL010011343.1, from coordinate 23,652 downwards.
TTATGCATTATGAAATCGGTCATTATTGGTAAAATATTTGGTTAATGAGAAACAATCAACACAGGGTTAACGCGTGGGAATGAAAGGCACCTAGGTCCGCTTGACTGGGGCCACTCGGGCAGGCACCGGTCATGTCCCTCGATTTGGGGCGTGACAATACCATACCTAGAAGGGATAGCGTATCCACAGAAGAGAGAGTACGGGCCCTTGCCCAACATTTAGTTTAGATGCGGCTCGAATGCCTTTATGCTATAGGCTGTGATAAGCATGCTTCTTTGACAGAAAACAAAGTCTTTTTCCATGACAACAGTCGCGACTATAAAGGGCGGGGCGGTAAGCTCTCTATCAACAATAGGGGGCTATTCTTAGTAAAAAACTACTAGACTATATGGATTCCAACTGAACTTCAACTTCTACTTGGTTGATTAATTCAGGGGTTGTGGTGGAACATAATGTTGGACGATCTCCATTTCCGTGTGGTAATTGAAGTCAAACAGGAGCAAACCAGGTGAAATTCAAACCTTATTCCTAGCAATGATTCCCAAAAAAGCAAAACCTCACTAGACTGAGGCCCATTGCTTTGGGGACTACACTATATAAGAGAATGACTAAGGTAATTGTGAATAGTTTCTATTGAAAGACAGGCTGGCTCTTTAAAAAGGGCGCCCTCCTAATCTCATTTTGATAGGAAGAGATACTGATAATTCTCCCAATGAGGCTTACTACTCAGCTGATCGATCAGGTGAGCCAGCCATGATCACTAAACTCACCAAAGAAGCAGCATATGAAACTTTGAATCATAGGTTTCTATATGCTGCTGGAAAATGTGATTTGCACATTAGGATAGGAAAGTTTATTTATATACAATGGAAAAATCCCTATAATCCATGGACGACCAGTGGAGTTCATAAAAGAAACGAAAGAAAGGTCTGCGACAAAGCTGTCCCCTTTCTCCATATCTCTACTTGCTGGATAAGCGCATATAACACTATAATAATAACAAAGCCAGATAGAGATACTGTTCATTTAGAATTGATTCAGATGGCGAGGAACCACGGAAAAATTCTCCTTATTCATGCCCTGCACAGCAACTTGCCCGGTTAATATTATATGTCTATGCTAAACTTGGCGATCTATTTTTGTTGACCCCTTTAAGCCTATGTGATATAATCATTCTTATCTCAAAAGAGAAGTATGCATTGTCCCCACTTAAGTTATTAAGTATTCCCATAGACGAGGCGATTTGTTTTTATGTTGAAACTTTATGTCAGCTAGGGGACCGTGATCATAAATGGGTTATTTGTCCAGGTGAAAGGGATGCTCTCATTTTAATCGCTCTGGCGCATATGTTGAATAGTTGTTTTATGCGTTCATCTATCTTTCAGGAGCAGTCATGTGGTTTTCCCAGAGATCACCGTGAGTTCTTCGCCAAATTAGGTGTAGTGGGTAAGATTAGAACTATTTTCATCTTGAATCTAGCACCCTCACAAGGTACTATTCCTCATAAAAGAATTTCGAGAAAGCTGGCACCCTTGGTGCATGATAGTTACGTTATATCCTTAGTTTCATCCTTTTTAAAGATACCAGTTTATGACCAAAATGGAATTAATTGTTCTATTACGGAAGTAGGGATCCCAGACGCTGGGTTAATCACTAAGGCCTTATAAAATTTTATGTTGGATGATTTCTACCGGGGATTTAAACAGCTATACCCTAGTTTTTCTTATTATCATTACTTGGCTGACTGTTACATATTATTTCCATTGTTTAGTCTCCAAAGCGAGCAGCAGTGTAAAGATTAAATGAATAGTATCCTCTTAGAGTTAGATCTTGATGGGGATATTACAACTATTCTACCTGGTGGGGGTGCCCATGTGACTCGTGATGGGCGTTTGATTACTCTAAGTCGAGATTGCAGTCTTCACATTTGTCGAACAGTCAACATTATTTCTTTAGTTCAATTTGTAGTCAATATGCTTTATACAAAAAGGAACCCATGAAACGATAGGAAATCCTTTTTTTAGAGAGCCAATGCCTTAAGACAGACCCTAATAGCAGTTGTCGCCTACTTCACTGAGTTGTGGTTCTAAAAAGAAGATTTATCTTGGTATATTCCAAAAAGAGAAAGCCATATCTATGTATAGAAAACAAAATAGAAATTGTATACAGGTGCTTACACTTTCCTGAGGATTCTAAGACCCGATCACCCGTCAAAGAAATATCCTTAGGTCTTAAGTCTACAGTTGCGTAACTTGTGTCGCCTACATAGGGTAGAAAAGAATGCTTTGCATAAATATCTCAATGTCCAAGATAAAAGGAATGAGGGGAAGAATCGACGAGGTGAGTGTTCTCAAGAGAAAATCGTGATGGAAAAAGCGTGAGGAGAATTCTAAACTCGAGATATGCAAAATAAAAAGACTCCCTGGGAGATGGTATTCTTTGTTTTAGGTGTTGATAGATTTCCTATCGATTGAAGTTATTACACTGGCTGACTAAATCTCTTCCTAATGCCTTTAGGGGCTGTGAAGAGAGCCCAGTTCCAGGCCCTCTATTAGAAAGAAAAAAATGGTACAAAAAGAGGGCTTGGGGGTATATATACTATACAAATTGATGATAGTTTATCATCATCAGAACAAAGATCAGTCTAGGTCGAGATGAATGGAAGATACTTCTGGAACTAGTTTTTGATAGGGTCTATCTTAGCTCGAAGGAAAGAACAACCAAAGTTACACCCACAAAGAATATGGATTCAAATCAGTTAGTATTTGACAAAGAACCTAACGGAATATAACAAGCCGTAACCGGAATAAACGTTTTCCAAAATGGTGTAAACCGGTAATAGAATGTAGCTAGATAACTGATGCCACAACATCCAAAATATGTGGAATGGAGTTCATGGTACACTAACTTAACCTTCAAGGTCAGATAGTGCTACAGTGAACATCAATCAACTATCTAGCTCAAAATTAGCCTCACGAACTACTAACACTATTATTCGCGTAACCCTTTTTTGTGCTATTTCAACATAGGCTATCGGTGCTTCTTAGCGCTACGTAGGAAGCGAATTTATCTATTCATCCCCCCCGACTTCAATTACAAACTCTTACTTCTCGGTCTAACTTGGACTAATCCCTTAGCAGGCAAGAAATTCCTACTAACCAGACTGAAAGTAAGTTCCACTCACTACTAAAGCACTATCGCACCTCTACTGTTTTTAGTGTAACGAGGTTTTAGTCTTTACGAGGGCACCCCCTAGACATATTCAATCCCAAGGGTCAATCAAGCCTTTGAAACTAGTGAAAATATTCGTCACAATCTGAGTTCCTGCTTTCAACGAGATTTCTTAGCTTGTCATACTTTCTCTCCTTCACCAAGAAAGTTATCCGATAAGCAAGATCTTTGATTGATGTGCCAAAATAAGGTTAATCAATGGTAGCTGCTTGGAGCTTTCTTTATACCTTAATTGAACTGCCCCACTCTTAGCTCGGGTTCTTGCTTAATGAGGCGTCCTCTGTTTGCTCTTTGCTTGGACTAAGCATCAATCATTACTGTGGAAGCAGACCTTGTCATTCTTCTCCTTCAATGCCAATAGAAAAGTACACTAGGGCTGGAATGCCCTTTTATCATGTATATGGATTACTTGGTCGATTACCTGATTGCACTAGTCTCATAGACCTCTCTTTAGCATCCCGCCATTCCTTCTTTTTAATAAAGGAAATCTAACTCATTCTAAGGTAGAGCTCTTAGAGTCCTACTTAAAGTGAAAGGTAGTTCTTTAGTTAAAGCAAGGAGAGCAGAAACTAAGGGAAAAAACCTATGTAATTATGCGGGGTGGGAATAAAAGCTACTAAGAGCGGAACTCACGAACCTAAGTACTAAGTAACCTTAGAATGGGGATGCCAATCTTATACAGAAAATAGCACTATCTAAAGTAACCTTGCAGGGGGGGCTGCGTATAGCATTCTAAGATCTCAATACGAGAAAGAAATCAGATCTATAACCTCACTGCAGTGGCTTGTAGACTTGCTTTGATGTGAAAAGCTCAAGTGAAAACCTATAAGAACTGTGGGCCTCACCCGTCTACTACTCGACCTTAAGTAACTACAGTTAGGAGGATTCATCCAACAGCTTAATGACTTGCTTGGGTCATCTAAGAGGTAAGGCCTCCTCCGATCGACCCTAACTTTTATTATTGAGCTAAAGGAGTTCCCTAGCCCCTCGAGTTTACACGATGATCCCTCTATGATGGCAATCTTCTTCCTCTTCGACTTTACGATATTATTCTAGCAAAATCTAGTGATTGGCTGACAGTATCGTATCTCGGCTAAGGGCCGAGTCCACTACTTAAGATTGTCGAATCTAATCTACGTTTTATGACCTAGCTTCTAGTATTTGAACTAGTTACATCGATTGTTGAACCTGCCTTTACTTTGATGCATTGGCCTTTACCTATATCATAATTAATCGGAAAAGTCAGTGGCTATCCTACACAGGGAGAAGTCAACTCTTTCCAAAGCAAGGGGGCATCGCTCTAATCACTCATGTAATTTTTTTATGTAATATCCATCCTTTTGAATGCTAGGTTGTAACCTTTATACCGATAGCGCATCAATAAAGATCTTTCGATCAGAAAAAAGGGAAAGAAAGATCGGTCACATAGAGAAAAACAGACAAGAAAAGTGCTAGAATCCGTATGGAAAGACAGAAGCTGACAATTTGTAAAGTAATGATTAGCAGGAACATCCGCCTGAGCGAGCTCAGAATAGGCATCTCCGGCCAGTTTTGAGTTTACGAGTCGGAGTTTAAGACTCAGCAAAGGCATCAGCCTAGTTAGGAACTTAAGTAGAAGAGTAAACCCCTAAAAGTAAGGTAAGGCCTAAAGCCAATCATTGACCGGAGAGCGAACTTAGCTTCAAAGCTTGAAGTGAAGGCTTTACCTTTCCTTTAATCAATTCCATGACAGAGAATACATCGGAAGCTAAATAGCGCGTAGGGAGCGCTTCACCGTCAGTTGTACCATTTTAGAGATAATTTGAGTTTAGAGACTAATCCAAAAAATAGAAAGTGACCAATATTTCTGTGGAGGCAGTGAAGGGATGGTAAGGCTTTGAAGCCAAGCTAGCAGCTATTAGAAAGAAGTTGAAGCTATAACAGAAGAAGGGTTGGTTGCATACCTGCTATAAGGGGGTGCCCCACTGAATCTATCTCCAACTAATTTCATTTTAATTTCGTTGTGGGCCAGAGCTCCTTTTGATTCTGTTTTATCTCAGTCAAACTCTATTTGCTAAATAGAATCACATTTAACGCTACAGCGGCGAGCTCCGTGCGTGAGTAGCGACTAAGAAACATCAAATATTTCTTAACACTTTGTACTCTTGAAGGCCCCTCATCTACGGAAGGGTACAGAGACGAGGCATTTGATCCAACTCTTTTTTACATAAAGAAATGAAAATCCAAAAACCGGGGAATCCATCGGTCGGATAACAATTTTTTCTAGTAGCACCCACGACAAAATGTCCGGAATATACATCATTTTTTGGGACGAAGGCACGCCTGCTAAAAAAAACATCAACTTGGAAACGCCATACATAATATAATAAAGAAAAAGAACGAATATGCCAGCAGAGGACCCTGCTCTAAATAAGTTTTTAGGGTTTTCCCTTAAGAGAAGTCTCGGATCAAGACTTGTTTCAATAGCCTTTCGGAGGAGTAAAACATCAGGCAGAATGGATACCGAGTTTGGGGGGTAGGTTATAGCTTTCGAGCAAGACAACTCATCAACGATTGGTGCAGGATTGACCACTCAGCTATCCAAGTTACGTAAAAGACACATTTTGAAGTTTTTTCCTACCTCATGAGGGCACACTTTGAGTCCCAAACTTTCTATCTGAAGCAAATGTTGGAAGTCCAAGATGGTGATTTGGAACATCCAAGGAGACACCTGATCCACGCTCTCTTCCCTTGGTAAAGAGTAATTTCAAATCTAATCAATCATTTGATCAAACAAACAAAGTACTTGGGCCTTAGAGGCAGCAGCTGGGAAAGCAAAGTGAATAGGAAGACCAGGAACGAAGTCCCTCAACCAAAAGAAGGTCTTATTTTATTTCAAAGCGAGGAGCCAGACAGAGACAGATTGCAATTGTAAAAGCCAA